>CALYLW010001946.1:0-47500 GCA_944989445.1 Ampullaceana balthica
TTTCAATTAGACCCGCTCATCACTTGAACCAAATAATGGCAACACACTTGTCTTTTTGCGTAGTTAATTAAAAGATGACATATAAAGGAAACATTCCTGTGTTATTCAGATTTTAAACAAGAACGTTTAATAAGTTTTACTTATGACATCATACATTTTAATGTTTGGCTTTAATCAAATTCTCTTGAATTCGATAGATACATTTGAAATCCGTCCTGTGTAGGTTTACGCTTGCTCCATAAGTCCAATATTGAAACGGTTCCTCCCAGAAGGCGTAATTTTATATTTAATATAAAATGTTAATGCTAATAATTTGACAGTATCCAATATCCTCTTTGTTACATTTAAAATAATGTCTTAAGAACTGAGTTAACGTGCGTATGCCTGTTAATATCAATACAATGTAATAGAATACTTTTTATTTAAATGTGCACATTAAGTGGTACAGTTTTATAATACAAAAGTTTTCAAACAATTGAATAGGAAATGTTGTTTTGTGCTCTTTTCGAATTGCGATGTCAAGGAATTGATGTATTCAGTAAAGTGAATGAAAAGTTTGATAAAGTTAATTTAAAATGTGAAGTCTGTATTGCTGTGTCTCTTGATGGCCAAATATACAGACCTTCTTTATCACACTGAGGTGGGTGGGAATGTTCTGAAAGAGGAACTTCAAACTTTTCTGGCTGGTTAAAGCATGCTCTGACAGAGAAGTCTGCGAACTATTGTTGGGCTGCACATCTTGAATACTTAGCTGGTATTTTTTAGCTTGTGAATTCGCTGAATAAAGAATTTCTGTGAAAAAATAGCAATATAATTTCATCTAGAGAAATGATTGCTGCATTTCAATTAAAGCTTTCATGTAGGAAAGAAAATGCAGATTGAAACAAGATAGCGGCCTTTTCAAAGGCTTTCAACATTGCACATTAGGAAGCCGTCAAGAATGTGTAGCCTTTAGCAAGAATAAACTTTAATGATTAATGATTTTTTACTCTATTGAGCATCAAAACAAAGCTGCAAAATTGATTGGACCCTGAAGACAGCATACAATTTGCACTGACATCAAAATGGTGCACTTTCGATGTAATTGTGTTAAAAATAAATCAACATCATTTCTGAGATAACTCAACTGTTAAGAGATTTAAAGAAGAAACATATGTGTTTTATAATAATAACTGCTGATATTAATTTATCTTAACTTTATACTATCAGTTATTTGTTTAAATAAATGTGTGTTTATCCGACTTTATCGCATTTTTATGATTTATCATTATATCTGGAATGGCTAGGGCCGTTAGACCTATAACCGTATTACCATTATATTCGACTTTAAACGTTTTATACATTGTATGAAATAAATTCACCCTGAAATATTGATCCTCCGTGTTATTTGGACTTAAAATATCTACGCACAATACTTTTCCAGTCCCTGGGGGGGGAAAAAGGGGGGTGGGGGGTATTTTTGGGGTAGAGCTCGCCCAAACTGTTTTATTTTTGGTGTAACCGTGCAAACAAGTTCATCGACCCTGGTCTAGACACTTTCTATCTGATGTAATCAAATAACTGATTTAGTTTATACACTTTCTATCTGATGTAATCAAATAACTGATTTAGTTTATACACTTTCTAGCTGATGTAATCAAATAACTGCTTTAGTTTATACACTTTCTAGCTGATGTAATCAAATAACTGATTTAGTTTATACACTTTCTATCTGATGTAATCAAATAACTGATTTAGTTTATACACTTTCTATCTGATGTAATCAAATAACTGATTTAGTTTATACACTTTCTATCTGATGTAATCAAATAACTGCTTTAGTTTATACACTTTCTAGCTGATGTAATCAAATAACTGCTTTAGTTTATACACTTTCTAGCTGATGTAATCAAATAACTGCTTTAGTTTATACACTTTCTAGCTGATGTAATCAAATAACTGATTTAGTTTATACACTTTCTAGCTGATGTATTCAAATAACTGATTTAGTTTCTACAACAATAATCAACCATCATAAACGTATTTCAAAAATATTTTTAAAAATATTAATTATTTTCTGTTAATTCTATACATCAACACCATATACAAACAATAAAGTACTAAGCCTACAATTAGTGTTATTTTTTACAATTGATTTACTTTATTCATAAACAAGAACAAAATATTGCAATACATTAACATTTAATAACTAAGTATGTATCTTTTAAAAATAAATTTCAACATAGATTGGTCTCACAGAAAGTAAATAAAAATATGTTTGTAAATGACTTTTTAAAATAATCTAAATTTAAATTCTTCATAGCAGCAAGTGTCCTGCAGTTTGTGTAAAACGTCACTCATCATTGAAGAGACGAATCAATGTTCATATTTGGTAAGGGATCAGCATACACGTTCTCTAAGGATCCCCTTGATAACAGATATGGTATCGTACGATGGTAGTATCATTAGGTACGAGTTTCTTGGCTCGATATAACATTCTCGTTTTGATGTTCGATTCTTGGCGGGTAGGTATCGTAATGGGAAATAACAGTTAGATACTGACTACCCCATAACATCTCTGGCCGATGAACATTACTCCGTGAGTCTGAGGTCACTGACGTAATTGTACTGTTCTGATATGTTGATGAAATGCCATTTCTTTTGAGGCTTTCTCAGACAATGCAACTATCAAGAGTTTCTTTAGACAATAGTTTCTTCGCTACAACTCCTTCTCCTCTCATTGGGATGTTGGTACTATCAAGAGTTTGTTTAGACAATAGTTTCTTCGCTACAACTCCTTCTCCTCTCATTGGGATGTTGGTACTATCAAGAGTTTGTTTAGACAATAGTTTCTTCGCTACAACTCCTTCTCCTCTCATTGGGATGTTGGTACTATCAAGAGTTTGTTTAAACAATAGTTTCTACGCTACAACTCCTTCTCCTCTCATTGGGATGTTGGTACTATCAAGAGTTTGTTTAAACAATAGTTTCTACGCTACAACTCCTTCTCCTCTCATTGTGATGTTGGTACTATCAAGAGTTTGTTTAGACAATAGTTTCTTCGCTACAACTCCTTCTCCTCTCATTGGGATGTTGGTACTATCAAGAGTTTGTTTAAACAATAGTTTCTACGCTACAACTCCTTCTCCTCTCATTTGGGATGTTGGTACTATCAAGAGTTTGTTTAGACAATAGTTTCTTCGCTACAACTCCTTCTCCTCTCATTGGGATGTTGGTACTATCAAGAGTTTGTTTAAACAATAGTTTCTACGCTACAACTCCTTCTCCTCTCATTGGGATGTTGGTACTATCAAGAGTTTGTTTAGACAATAGTTTCTTCGCTACAACTCCTTCTCCTCTCATTGTGATGTTGGTACTATCAAGAGTTTCTTTAGACAATAGTTTCTTCGCTACAACTCCTTCTCCTCTCATTGTGATGTTGGTACTATCAAGAGTTTGTTTAGACAATATTTTCTTCGCTACACCTCCTTCTCCTCTCATTGTGATGTTGGTACTATCAAGAGTTTGTTTAGACAATAGTTTCTTCGCTACAACTCCTTCTCCTCTCATTGTGATGTTGGTACTTTGCAAACCAACAATTTCGTTTGGAACCTCGTCAAATTCAACGATTTCTTCGTATAAGGGCTCAATTTTTGTATACGTTTTCTGTAAATTGTACCTACGTTTCCTCAATATTTTTTCACGTCTTTTCTTGCAGTATACAGTGAAAATAATCACGAGTACACCAACTACAACCAATGTTAACACAACCATTGGGGAGATGAAAAACTCATCCATGATGATCAAATATCTAGGAAGAAACAACACAAAAAAATTTGGTAAAATTTGTAAAAGTCCAGTATAATACAATTGAAGTCAAAATTAATGTTATTTGTCAACGTTATTCAATTGTTTAGCCAATCGGTACCGCACACGGAACGAGCAAACATGCTGGAACAGCAAGGGGCATCAACCCTATTAGACGATTTTAAAAGGATCCGCATGCTGTTTTTTTTCCTTGCATGCTTAGCATTTTCTCCATTGGTTATTTAGGTGCTTTAGATCGTCAAAATCACATTTTAAAAAGACTATTTTGTCATACAAGAACGACATTTTGGCACTTATTAAGTATAGTCAACATTTTGAGCTAAATTACCGTCCACAAGCTTCACACTTTCAGTCAATCCTTAATGTAGCTCTGTTGTTTTTTTTTCTTTTAATATTCTGCCTCATTATTTTATATTGAAATATCATTGCATCGTAAACATATCTAAAAGATTTGGTTTTTTTTTCATTGAGGTCTAATAAGTTGGTGATACTGTTATTTTTATCAGCATAGGGCACATGACTTGAATAATTCTGAAATGTTTGACCACGCCCACTTTTTAATTACAATAAATTCACCTACTGTGCATGTTAAAATTATAATGTATTTAATAATCAGGATTTAAAATAATCTTATTAGAAATTAAGTTCAATGTTATACTACAGTAAGTTGTCTTATAAACCCTGGTTAGTTGTTGTTATAAAAAACTTAATATGCCTGGTATACTACAGTAAGTTGTCTTATAAACCCTGCTTAGCTGTTGTTAGAAAAAACTTAATATGCAGTGTCAAGAACGGTATTTATTTAGCCTTATTATGATTCGACTTCTACTACAAATACTACGGTATATCCAACTGGTTTATTTCATTCATTTATTGCATACGATTGTGCACAATAATATGTGTAAGCGTTGCTCAGAAAATGTGTAAAATTAATTTATCATCGGCATAAGTGGAAGGTTCAAAGAAGTTCCTGAGTATCATTTGTATACTTAATTAGTATTCGTAGGGCGTTTATGTATTTTTAAGCATCTGTTTTATTATGTCTAAATATCGTTTTTGTTTATGTCGAAAATCGGTTATCTTCAACTCTTAGGCAATCCCATGGATGGTTATATAACAGGGTACCACTGTATGAATATACTACAACAAAAGTTTTTTCATATGTACATAAATAGAAAATTTGCAAGTTTGTACATATAAATAGTTGGTGTTAAAATATATATTTAAAATAACTTACTTTACATTTCGTAGCTTAATTAGCTTTTTACATTATGCAAATATTTATATTCATTTGCTCCTTTTAATAATCTTTTTTATTTTTTATTACTAAATGATTTTACTTGTAATCAAAGTATGTATTACTCCTTAATTTTTTTATTATTAGTTTTTTTTTCTACATTCATTTAAAATACCACATCTTTTAAATGACAAGTATTAATATTGGTCATCGTATAAGATAATAACGGAAAATTCTTATTTAAGAATTTTTTTAATGATTTTTTTTAACTTAACGACAAATTCATTCTGCAATTGACATGCATATTTTCTACAGCCTAATAAAAATAATTAGCCAAATACAAGAAAAAAGCTAACTATGAATACAAGGCTGTCATATTTTGTAAAACACACATTGCATATTAATTCTATTCTGATACTGCAAGATGACACGACTGCTTTGAATTATTTTCGTTTTGTGTATAAATTTAACGCATGTATCATGCTTGAAGATCGTTGTGTTTTGACTTGTATCAGAAGGTTGTGTAACCCGCCCCGTCTGTTATCATAGTTTTCATTTTCTACTCGAAGGTCGTGTTTTATTATGGAATTTGTTTATTTTTTTTTAGATAAAGGGTAATATTCCGATCAAGGCCTAGTTAATATTATTTAATAAAGTAGAAAATCAATCATCCAGCGAACTTGTTAATCATCTTTAAACAGAGTCCCACGAGTAGGAGGGCTAATACAACTTTATACATGCACCACAACATAAATCAGTCGCGACTTTTTAAATCCCTTATATTAACTTCACCGCCGTCTCATCGTTCGTTCGTCAGAAAAACTAAAGTCGAAAATGACCCACTTCCAGTGAAGCCATCGAGCTGAAAATTTGGAACACGGACCCGTCTCACCTATCAATGCATCTTATCAAAATTTGTGATCGATCGAAAGTACCGTAATTAAATTAATGCATTTTTTATTTTATCTATATATAAAATATTATAAACTATATGTAGCGGCAGGGGAGATAATTTCGGTTTCAGTCTGTAAATGTTTGTCACTTTTCACCATAATTAAATTAATGCATTTTTAGTTTATCTATATAAACTATATGTAGCGGTCGCTATCGTTTACATTTTACGGGTCACTTGACTTCAGGTGACAAGACCTTTCCTCACAACATAATCAATACTCTTAGTTATGTCTCATATATAAGGGATTTATAGACAAAAAATTTGTTTTTACGGGGTTTGTTTTATTAAATCCCTTATATTAACTTCACCGCCGTCTCTCTCGGTCTTGGGCGGGCAGAAAAACAAAAGTAAGAAATGACCCACTTCCCGTGAAGGCAATCGCGCTGAAATTTGGCAAAGAAACCCGAAACCCGAGTCACCTAACAATGCAACGTATCAAAATTTCAGATCGATCGAACGTACCTTAATTAAGTTAATGCATTTTTAATATATATATATATATATATATATAAATAAATGTAGAAGTCGCTATTGTTTACATTTTTACGGGTCACTTGACTTCACGCCAGCCATCGGTGAAAACATCTCGTGTTTTAACCAGGTGTACCGGCTTGCTTTTGTTTACATTTTACATGTCACGCTGAGCTCGGTCCAGCGATCGGTGACCAGACCTTTCCCCTCTCCCACCCGCCCCCCATGGGTTATAAAGCAAAGGGAAGTTAAGATAGATTCAGTCTGTTAATGTTTGTCGCGTTTGAACATAATCAATACTTTTAGTTATGTCTCATATATAAGGATTTATAGTCAAAAACTTTTTTTTTACGGGTTTGTTTTATTTCACACAGTTTTCCTAACGTGCCGTTGTGGTTGGAAAAAAAAGAAGCTTATTCAAGGGTAAGAATGCTATTGACTTTAAACTCTCCCAAACAAAGCCACCAAGCGTAACAAAACAGGATTATTCTTAGATTCATTATGAAATAATAAAATATCATTATTAAAAACTAAAAGGGTCAATTTAAAAACTATCGCTCCAGGGATGATTTACTTGTAAGTTTAAATGTTATATTAGCCTTTAAAATATATTTAACTTAAATAGAAAACGTTTGTTTTAGTGTTTTAATTTTGAAAACAATATCAAATCATTTACAGCCAATAAAATTCATTCATTGCATTTTTAATGAAAAAGGTTAATTTGTATCTTTGCGTTTCTTTCTAATATAACAACTTGTAGCTACAAAACCTAAAGTTTCTTTCTAATATAAACAACTTGAAGCTAGAACTTAAGTTCTTTCTAATATAACAACTTGAAGCAACAAATCTAAAGTTTTCTTTCTAATATAACAACTTGTAGCTACAAACCTAAAGTTTCTTTCTAATATAACAACTTGTAGCTACATACCTAAAGTTTCTTTCTAATATAACAACTTGTAGCTACAAACCTAAAGTTTCTTTCTAATATAACAACTTGTAGCTACAAACCTAAAGTTTCTATCTAATATAACAACTTGTAGCTACAAACCTAAAGTTTCTTTCTAATATAACAACTTGTAGCAACAAACCTAAAGTTTCTTTCTAATATAACAACTTGTGTCTACAAACCTAAAGTTTCTTTCTAATATAACAACTTGTAGCTACAAACCTAAAGTTTCTTTCTAATATAACAACTTGTAGCTACAAACCTAAAGTTTCTTTCTAATATAACAACTTGTAGCTAGAACCTAAAGTTTCTTTCTAATATAACAAATTGTAGCTACAAACCTAAAGTTTCTTTCTAATATAACAACTTGAAGCTAGAACTTAAGTTCTTTCTAATATAACAACTTGAAGCAACAAATCTAAAGTTTCTTTCTAATATAACAACTTGTAGCTACAAACCTAAAGTTTCTTTCTAATATAACAACTTGTAGCAACAAACCTAAAGTTTCTTTCTAATATAACAACTTGTGTCTACAAACCTAAAGTTTCTTTCTAATATAACAACTTGTAGCTACAAACCTAAAGTTTCTTTCTAATATAACAACTTGTAGCTACAAACCTAAAGTTTCTTTCTAATATAACAACTTGTAGCTAGAACCTAAAGTTTCTTTCTAATATAACAAATTGTAGCTACAAACCTAAAGTTTCTTTCTAATATAACAACTTGAAGCTAGAACTTAAGTTCTTTCTAATATAACAACTTGAAGCAACAAATCTAAAGTTTCTTTCTAATATAACAACTTGTAGCTACAAACCTAAAGTTTCTTTCTAATATAACAACTTGTAGCTACATACCTAAAGTTTCTTTCTAATATAACAACTTGTAGCTACAAACCTACATTTTCTTTCTAATATAACAACTTGTAGCTACAAATCTAAAGTTTCTTTCTAATATAACAACTTGTAGCTACAAACCTAAAGTTTCTTTCTAATATAACAACTTGTAGCTACAAACCTAAAGTTTCTTTCTAATATAACAACTTGTAGCAACAAACCTAAAGTTTCTTTCTAATATAGCAACTTGTGTCTACAAACCTAAAGTTTCTTTCTAATATAACAACTTGTAGCTACAAACCTAAAGTTTCTTTCTAATATAACAACTTGTAGCTACAAACCTAAAGTTTCTTTCTAATATAACAACTTGTAGCTACAAACCTAAAGTTTCTTTCTAATATAACAACTTGTAGCTACAAACCTAAAGTTTCTTTCTAGTATAATAACTTGTAGCTACAAACCTAAAGTTTCTTTCTAATATAACAACTTGCAGCTACAAACCTAAAGTTTCTTTCTAGTATAATAACTTGTAGCTACAAACCTAAAGTTTCTTTCTAATATAACAACTTGCAGCTACAAACCTAAAGTTTCTTTCTAATATAACAACTTGCAGCTACAAACCTAAAGTTTCTATCTAATATAACAACTTGTAGCTACAAACCTAAAGTTTCTTTCTAATATAACAACTTGTAGCAACAAACCTAAAGTTTCTTTCTAATATAACAACTTGTGTCTACAAACCTAAAGTTTCTTTCTAATATAAAATCTTGTAGCTACAAACCTAAAGTTTCTTTCTAATATAACAACTTTAGCTATAAACCTAAAGTTTCTTTCTAGTATAATAACTTGTAGCTACAAACCTAAAGTTTCTTTCTAATATAACAACTTGTAGCTACAAACCTAAAGTTTCTTTCTAATATAACAACTTGAAGCTAGAACTTAAGTTCTTTCTAATATAACAACTTGAAGCAACAAATCTAAAGTTTCTTTCTAATATAACAACTTGTAGCTACAAACCTAAAGTTTCTTTCTAATATAACAACTTGTAGCTACATACCTAAAGTTTCTTTCTAATATAACAACTTGTAGCTACAAACCTACATTTTCTTTCTAATATAACAACTTGTAGCTACAAACCTAAAGTTTCTATCTAATATAACAACTTGTAGCAACAAACCTAAAGTTTCTTTCTAATATAACAACTTGTGTCTACAAACCTAAAGTTTCTTTCTAATATAACAACTTGTAGCTACAAACCTAAAGTTTCTTTCTAATATAACAACTTGTAGCTACAAACCTAAAGTTTCTTTCTAATATAACAACTTGTAGCTAGAACCTAAAGTTTCTTTCTAATATAACAAATTGTAGCTACAAACCTAAAGTTTCTTTCTAATATAACAACTTGAAGCTAGAACTTAAGTTCTTTCTAATATAACAACTTGAAGCAACAAATCTAAAGTTTCTTTCTAATATAACAACTTGTAGCTACAAACCTAAAGTTTCTTTCTAATATAACAACTTGTAGCAACAAACCTAAAGTTTCTTTCTAATATAACAACTTGTGTCTACAAACCTAAAGTTTCTTTCTAATATAACAACTTGTAGCTACAAACCTAAAGTTTCTTTCTAATATAACAACTTGTAGCTACAAACCTAAAGTTTCTTTCTAATATAACAACTTGTAGCTAGAACCTAAAGTTTCTTTCTAATATAACAAATTGTAGCTACAAACCTAAAGTTTCTTTCTAATATAACAACTTGAAGCTAGAACTTAAGTTCTTTCTAATATAACAACTTGAAGCAACAAATCTAAAGTTTCTTTCTAATATAACAACTTGTAGCTACAAACCTAAAGTTTCTTTCTAATATAACAACTTGTAGCTACATACCTAAAGTTTCTTTCTAATATAACAACTTGTAGCTACAAACCTACATTTTCTTTCTAATATAACAACTTGTAGCTACAAACCTAAAGTTTCTTTCTAATATAACAACTTGTAGCTACAAACCTAAAGTTTCTTTCTAATATAACAACTTGTAGCAACAAACCTAAAGTTTCTTTCTAATATAACAACTTGTGTCTACAAACCTAAAGTTTCTTTCTAATATAACAACTTGTAGCTACAAACCTAAAGTTTCTTTCTAATATAACAACTTGTAGCTACAAACCTAAAGTTTCTTTCTAATATAACAACTTGTAGCTACAAACCTAAAGTTTCTTTCTAATATAACAACTTGTAGCTACAAACCTAAAGTTTCTTTCTAGTATAATAACTTGTAGCTACAAACCTAAAGTTTCTTTCTAATATAACAACTTGCAGCTACAAACCTAAAGTTTCTTTCTAGTATAATAACTTGTAGCTACAAACCTAAATTTTCTTTCTAATATAACAACTTGCAGCTACAAACCTAAAGTTTCTTTCTAATATAACAACTTGCAGCTACAAACCTAAAGTTTCTATCTAATATAACAACTTGTAGCTACAAACCTAAAGTTTCTTTCTAATATAACAACTTGTAGCAACAAACCTAAAGTTTCTTTCTAATATAACAACTTGTGTCTACAAACCTAAAGTTTCTTTCTAATATAAAATCTTGTAGCTACAAACCTAAAGTTTCTTTCTAATATAACAACTTTAGCTATAAACCTAAAGTTTCTTTCTAGTATAATAACTTGTAGCTACAAACCTAAAGTTTCTTTCTAATATAACAACTTGTAGCTACAAACCTAAAGTTTCTTTCTAATATAACAACTTTAGCTATAAACCTAAAGTTTCTTTCTAGTATAATAACTTGTAGCTACAAACCTAAAGTTTCTTTCTAATATAACAACTTGTAGCTACAAATTTAAAGTTTCTTTCTAATATAACAACTTGTAGCAACAAACCTAAAATTTATTTCCAATATAACAACATGTAGCTACAACCAAAAGTTAGAATTTTGATCACTTGTATACATGAATCTGTGAAGACGTTTCTGTTGAAGCTGAGCCCATGGATAAAAAACATTCAACAATTGAACTTGTCTCACACTTTTGTAGCCTTGCAATGTTCAACCCACTCAAAGGTATGGTGTATTTCCCAATGCAAACGTTGCTGAAATTCTTAGCTTCCTTCAGTCATTTTCACATCGCTGCTTTATTAACATAAAGTCATTTTTATTTACACATACAAACTCCGACAGTGAATATTTTTCTAGACTTATAAAAAATCTTCAGTGAATTTGGGGCGGGGGGGGGGACAAAACACTACAGATCTGGGCTTTATGGTTCACTGGTTTCATTCCTGATGAGCTTTCTCAGTATAGTTTTCATTCTGCAAGAAAAATATTATATATCTATACCACATAATTGTGTATGTAGTAGTTTTTACCCCATGAAATTAGCAAAGTCTCACTAAGGACTCACATAACCCATGAAAGCAGACAGTTCACAATCAGAATCTCAATCACACACAACACTGCTGGGAACATAAGTAAACGTTTAACCATGAATAAAAGATGACAATTATCCATCTCACAGAAATTGGCATAATAAGAACACACAAAAGTTTTATTCTGTAACAATTTTTTTCTTTTGATTCCTATAAAAGTTTTCAAAATGTTTAATTGTCTACGTATTGAATGTTTAATGAGTTCTGTCCACAGCTGTACATTATATATTCCGTTATTTGGTTTTTAAATGAGAGCGGGACAGAGAGCGGGACAGAGAGCGGCGACAAACATACAAACATACTGTGCTTTATATATTAGATATCTTATCTTATCTTATCTTTACAGACGCTCCTCTATACAGAAGATAATTCCGTCCATGACAGATGATCTGTTGGCAAGTGATGCAGCGTTCACAGGCAACGGCTTTGTGGGTTGCACACATTACCCAGCCGCCTAACTAGTGCTAGGTACCGATTCAGAGCTGGGTGACTCAGGGACGCCCTAGGCACCGGGAACAAATCCTTGCCTTCACAAGGATTCGAACCCATGACCATCGGTACGCCAGTCGAGCGCGCTGCCACTCGACCACCACGTCCACATATATATATATATATATATATATATATATATATATATATATATATATTAGGACTGTTAACATATAATTTAAATTTTAATCGTTAACTTTTCAAATATTATCGATTAATTAACCCTAAATGTACCGATATTTCACGTTTTCGGTCTTTAATAAATATAATAATTTATTTAATAATGTCTTACTTAACAATTCTGCACGTGGATTCAGTTCTCTTGATATTATTTATTTTGACTTGAATTCAACAATAACAATTAAACATATATTGTATCAAGGGGCATATTTTTTTTCTCTTTTATATATATTTCTTTTTTTAAGTTTATTTTAATCTTAAAGTTGCATATACTATTCTTGCTTTTGTAGTTTCATTTCAACTATTTTTTGTTATGAAGAAATAATTATAAAAACAATGGAATGTATGTCTGAATTTTAGTACTTCTTTACTTATATATTTTCCTATGTACGGTGGCTGTAAACTACGTATTTTAAACATTTATAAAACTAAATGCTAGAATGAAAGCTTTCCCCGATCTATGGCTCACGGCTTAACGTTCCGATCCGTGTAAAAAAGGTGATCATCCACTTTATTCTCTGCTACATACAGGATAACATAAAAATTAAATATTTATGTATATGAAAGTATTTATAAATGAGGGTTTATAACGATTAACTCGAATTTAATCATAAACTTTTGAAAAAATTAACAACTTAATTAATCATTAATTTCGATTTAAGCAAAAAATTAAAATTTACGATGTCATAAGTAACACTTATTTAAGGTTCTTGTTGAAAATCTAAATAACACTGGAATGTCTCCTTCATATGTCATGTTTTAACCAACTACGCAAAAAGACAAGCGTGTTGACATTATTTGGTTCAAGTGATGAGCGGGTCTAATTGACAATAAACCAGCCTAGCTGAACAATAATTCACATAGAACTGAGGTAACTTGTATGCACATAACGATTTTTGCAAGGAATGACATCATCGGATATCTGTGTTCATTAATTTTCCACTATTGCAGAGGGTTAATGGACTCATGAACTTTAATCTCAATTTTGTAACGCAGTAATTCATCAGAAGAGCTTTCGTCATTTTCTGTCTCTGATTCAGACTCAATTACTGCCATAGGCTTAATACGCCTTTCATTTGGTTTGATAAGAGACGAAGGGTTAGAACCATTGTAGTCGAACTTTATCAACATTTTGAACATTGCCGTCAGTCCATAGTTTAAAACCAAAATGTTCGTGGGAAATTTATTACGTATCGGCCTCTATTTTTATTTTTTTGTATTTACCTTTTGACGTCCTATAATTTGTAAGTTATGAATTGATTAATTGTTTAAAAAAATGTTAGAGTTAAAATTTTTGACGATTAATCAAGAAATTAATCGTTAATTTCCGCTTTACATATAAATAATAGCAATCATAAGTATGAATGCTTTCAATATAAAAGATTCAAATCATAAATACTTAATATTTAAAAACTTTAACTTAAAAAAAATATTTGAACATAGAATAAAACTCAGTGTTCTCCTCCTTTCGTAAAAAATAAAATTGTATTTTTCAATACGGGAGCTTTTTTTCCTAGATGTCAATAAATCTGAGGTTTTAAGAATTTAACACCTAGTTACAAAAATATTCCATGATTATTGTCTATTCAAGGGAAACTAACATTTAAAAGTAATAATAGTGTAAAGTCTTTTTTATGCATATTAAATTGAACTATTCCATAAAGTGTGTTAGATATAGACCATATATTTTGTTAAACTTGTAAAACTAACTCCAATGAGGACCAGACTATGACACACTGGATTATTCTGTAATCTTTACTGAAGAGCGCAAGTCAAGGTTATTAAAATAACATGTTGTAGTTGATGCGTAAACATGAGAGGTCAAAGTACGCGGAAAATGCATAGAAACCTGGTAAGGAATTTTAGAATATGTATATTGTTTTTATAAACATGCTGTAATGTGGTGCTCAATGCTTTTAGCTCAATATTCAAACACAACATTATAACACTTCTAGTTGTAATACTCGCTTGAAATTTAGCACAAGTTTATATCTACAATGATATTACACGTTAATGTTTTCTTTTAGTTGACTGAATGGATCTTGAACCACTTTCTTTTCAATGAATTTGACAATCAAAGTTCATTATCATTTTATTATTATTATTATTTGTAGCATGGATCTGATGTAAAATTGCCTGGTTAAGAATTATCTGCAATGTGGTACGGGTCAAATGTTAAATTTCTCCATTCTAGAGGTTAATGTGATGTAGAACGGGTCAAATGTTAAATTTCTCCATTCTAGAGGTTAATTTGATGTAGAACGGGTCAAATGTTAAATTTCTCCATTCTAGAGGTTAATGTGATGTAGAACGGGTCAGATGTGATTTATTTAAGTACTTCGTTATCCTCATTATATAATCCATGCATCTCTGATTAGCTGTTTCCATACGAATGTGCTCCTATATTTTTTCTCTTATTAAATTTCTCAAGAAAATGTATATTTGGTAGTTTGAACCTTGACTTATAACAAGCGAGTCTTCCAGTTTAAATTTCTTCGACTGTATTTAAAATAAATGTTACTTATTTAATATAGTGTTTTTTTATATTTTTTGTACACGCTTAAACTAAATCATTCTCCTTTTTAAATCCATTTTATTAACTTCGAAATATTATCTCTCTGTCTTCATCTCATCATCTCTCTCTCTGTCGTGATCTCTCTCTGTCGTTCGCAGGCGGGTGGAGAAACAAAAGTAAAAAAAAATGACCAACTTTTTGTGATGCAATCGAGCTGAAACTTGGCACATAGACTAGTGTCACAAAACAATTCATTGTATCAAAATTTCAGATCGATCGAACGTATTGTAATTAAATTAAAGCATTTTTAGTTTATCTCTATACAACATATGTAATTCCAATTCACTGTTGTTTATTGTTTTTCTTTCAGGTGCAAGTTGAGATAACGAGTTGATGCCACCCGTCGATGTCCACATTGCCTTCGGTCCGTTCTCCCGATTTTTAAGCCAGGGAATATCAGTGTAAGTCTGTAAAGGTTTGTCGCGTTTGAACATAATCAATTATTTAAGTTATGTCTCATAAATAAGGGATTTATAGTCAAAAAATTTGTTTTTATGGGGTTGTTTAATTAAATCCCTTATATTAACATCACCGCCGTCTCTGTCTATCTGTCTCTCTCTTTGCCTGTCGTTCGTCGTTGGGCAGGCGGGAGGTCGGAAAAACAAATGTAAAAAATGACTCACTTTCCGTGATGCTATGGAGCTGAAATTGCGCACATAGAAGCGTGTCACATAATACTACATTGTATCAAAATTTCAGATCGATCGAAATTACCGTAATAAAATTAATGCATTTTAGGTTATGTCTATAAACTATATGTAGCGGTCGCTATTGTTTATATTTTATGGGTCACTTGACTTCACGCCAGCCATCGATGACCACATCTAGTTTTTAACACCAGGAGGAGTTCACTCAGTTTCAGGCTTTAAATGTTCATCACGTTTGAGCATAATAAATACTTTAAGTTCTGTCTCATATATAAGTGACTTATAGTAAAAAATTTGCTTTTTACGGGGTTGTTTAAATAAATCTTTTATATTAACTCATGGCGTCTGCTTTCTTGAGGCAGGCATGCGGGCGCGAGGGCGAATGGTGCTGACAAAAATTTTGATCTATTTTTAACCCACTTCCTCGAAAGCTAGCAAGCTGAAATTTTGCAGGCAGACTAGTACCGATGACAAGAATGATGTTTACAAATTTCAGATAAATAGAATTTACCGTAAGTAAATAACTGAATGTTTAGATTATCTTTATCTATCTATATGTAACATGTTACATTTTTTGCTATAGTGTTGTGGTGCGTATTATATTGAACAAACTTTCCTGTCGCGCTAAAAGATGCGTATTTTATTGACAATAGTTTTTATAAACATATTTCAGGTCGGTGCGCATTATATTAAACATGTTTAACGACACATAACTACAATTTCGTATTTTTGGATTGTGTTGCGCTGCGAATTTTAATGAACATTCTTTTAGTTATTTCTCGTACATACACGGGGGGGGGGCGGGCGCTTATGAGGTTTAACATATGCGGTTCACTCATTCTCTCACTTATAGATCTCTCTTTTGCCTTCTAAATTAGAAATCTTTAATTTTTATACCAAACACCCGCCCCACATTTCTATTCATATTAAATCGAAGTACTTGAACTTATAAGTTTTAAATTATTTTCTTCTTTTTGGTCCACTAATAAAAACGTGCTTTTTAAAAAAAAATTGTTACCTCTATTTATTTTACCAAACACCTCATCAGCGCCCAACGTTTAATAACAAGGCGATGAGGTCACGGGGTGAATTCCTGGATGTCATTAAAAGCAGACGATACAGATGCTTATATAAAGATAAACTAAGAAATGCATTAATTTAATTACAGTACTTTCGAGCGATCTGAAATTTTGAAAAAATGTATTGTCATCCAAGATCTATCTGTGGTAAAAGTTTGAGCTCTCTAGGACCATCAGAAGTGGTTAAATTTTACGTTGGCAGATTTGAAAAATTGTGGAAAGACAATGCCACAGGAACGAAAGCGTGTTAATAAAAACGTGGTAAAAACGTGATAAAAATGATTCATCCACGGAACTTGCTGGTCACGTTTCAACAGAGCCCAACGTGTAGCAGGGTTAATACAACTTTATACATGTACCATCACGTTAACAACGTGTAGCAGTGTTAATACAACTTTATACATGTACCATCACGTTAACAACGTATAGCAGTGTTAATACAACTTTATACATGTACCATCACGTTAACAACGTGTAGCAGTGTTAATACAACTTTATACATGTACCACCACGTTAACAACGTGTAGCAGTGTTAATACAACTTTATACATGTACCATCACGTTAACAACGTGTAGCAGTGTTAATACAACTTTATACATGTACCATCACGTTAACAACGTGTAGCAGTGTTAATACAACTTTATACATGTACCATCACGTTAACAACGTATAGCAGTGTTAATACAACTTTATACATGTACTATCACGTTAACAACGAATAGCAGGATTAATACAACTTTATACATGTACCATCACGTTAACAACGTATAGCAGTGTTAATACAACTTTATACATGTACCATCACGTTAACAACGTATAGCAGTGTTAATACAACTTTATACATGTACTATCACGTTAACAACGAATAGCAGTGTTAATACAACTTTATACATGTACCATCACATTAACAACGAATAGCAGGATTAATACAACTTTATACATGTACCATCACGTTAACAACGTATAGCAGTGTTAATACAACGTTATTCATGCACCGCGACGTGAACAACTCGGGGCTTTTCCATCCTCCGCCCCCACATTTTTTCCAAATAACGGGTGTGGGTGGACGAAGAAGCGCGTAAGTTCACGGTTATGGTCACGGTTAAGTTGACGGTTAAGTTTCTCTTCACATCGATTAAATCTTTCGCCTTTTACTAAAGATTTATCTGAGACTTCGGTGAGACTTTGAAGTTATACGTGCTTTCAGAGGATTGTTTATGTGTGAAGTTTTTCAGCTACATGTGAGTAATGTTTAAAAATAAATTACGGTAAAGGGTATGTCACTTTCAAGTGCACACCACCCCAACACACTTTCCCAAACAATTTATGGAAAAGAAGCGTATAACATTACGCCACCAGAAATAATAGACTGTTTAATAAAAGAAATAAAAATAACTTGGAGGGACGTAAAGGCTCTCTAACAATTCGAGGATCCACTCAAGTGGATCTTCAAACTTGGACCAGAAGCAGAACAGAAGCACTTCGAAAACTTGCACTGCAAAACAGTTCAATTTGGAGTTGCACAGCAAATTAGTTTTGAACATGTGGGCAGAGAAAGAAGGAAGGTGATTGTCCACTGGGTCCCCCAAACCATGCCTAAGGAGGGGGTTAAAGAAATGCTCTCGTTTCTGAGCAAGGAAAAAGTAGAGGCACACCCTCATAAAGGTAGACCGGACCGGTGGACAGTCCTTTACAGACCGGACAATGAAACTAGTGTCCCACACTATATTTACCTATATTGTGGACAGGTGAAAAATAAGAGAGTGCTGCTCCTGGTCCCTGGCAGAAGGCAGGCCTGCTTTCTGTGCGGGTCGCAGGAACACTGGACCAGCAAGTGTGGCAGGAAAACTCCAGTGGGAGAGGGTGTGGGGGATAAGACAGGAGAAAGTTCGAGGGATCACAAAGACAAGCCAAGTGTCCCAGCGACAAAGCCGGTGGCAGCCCCATTAGCGGCCCCCACTACAGTCCCCGTGACGGTCCCAAGAGTGGCCCCCGTGTCTGTCTCCGTGACGGCCCCAGCTAAAGGTTCAACGGCAGAGGCGTTACCAGGCCCCACTCCGGTTCTCGGAGAGGCAAGGAGTGCCACACCCGAGGAGGGCTGGCAAATTAAAATGTATAAAAAGAACAACAACAGAAAAACAACAGAGATGACAGAAGGAGGAATTTCACCTAAGAGAAGGTCGTACGCCGACGCTGTCTCCCATGGGAGTCCTCCCAGTACAAGCGATCCACTCCAGAAAGCGTGGACGGCAAATAAAAGACACCATCAAGACGAAGACTCAGAGACGGACGAGATAAAATATAAGAAGTATGACTAGTTTCCCGAGGACGAGTCAACAGAAGACAGTGATTAGTCCGAGTGTGTTTTTAAGAATGAAAGAAATGTAACCTTTTACTTTTAAAAATCTATTAATGTCATGGCTAAGAATGTTTTACACACACGGGAGAAGGGTTGTAGAGTGCAGTCAAGCGTACCATTCTCCAACAAAACAACATTACGCGACCTCGACGCTGAGCCCCGAGACACTATCAGAACAAACACTGAGACTACACAGCTCACACTTCTATCACTCAATATTAAGACTTGTACACGTAAGGAACAACACATCATTAACATGGTTAAAAAGCACAAGATAGATTTTATTTTTTTACAGGAAACAAATATAACAACAGAACACGACGCAAATATGTACACAAAGACTTTAGGGATGAAAAGCAGTCACTTTATCTTAGGGGGATTTAAAGGGGTGGGAATAGTACAGACATCCGATAGATGGTAAATAACACATAAGGACAGGGATAGCGATGGAGGGATGGTCACAATGAACATTACAGACAAGAAAGACAAACTACATACTTGTGAATATATACGCCCCAGCTAAACGCAAAGAATAACCACTGTTTTACCAAAAACAAGTTACAAATTTGAACAATTTATTTAAGAGAGGGAAGGTCATTTTAGTTGGGGATTTCAATTATGTTACGAGCCCTCTTGATACAACCAACCCCAAAAGGAAAGGGAAAATAATAGAAGTTCATACGGGGATAGAAGTATTACAGTACATAATGGATACCTATAAATTAGTAGATGCATACAGAACAATTCATAAAAAAGGAAAAGAAACTACTATTAAAAATAACATTTTCAACAGTCAATCAAGGTTAGATAGATTTTACACCCCAAATACAGATACAATTAATGAAGCAAAACATGTTCCAGAAACCCAAACCTTTACAGACCACAAAGGGGTAAAAATCACACTAAACACTACAAAGACTAATTGCATAAAAAAATCACCTCATTGGAAATTTAATAATGCACTCTTAGAAAACGATCAGTGCACGGAAATAATTAGTAAAATAGTCCAACAATACAGCATATTACCAACCACAAATATAGGCCAACAATGCAGCATATTACCAACCACAAATATAGGCCAACAATACAGCACACTACCAACCACAAATATAGGCCAACAATACAGCATATTACCAACCAGAAATATAGGCCAACAATACAGCATATTACCAACCACAAATATAGGCCAACAATACAGCATATTACCAACCACAAATATAGGCCAACAATACAGCATATTACCAACCACAAATATAGTCCAACAATACAGCATATTACCAACCACAAATATAGGCCAACAATACAGCATACTACCAACCACAAATATAGGCCAACAATACAGCATATTACCAACCACAAATATAGGCCAACAATACAGCACACTACCAACCACAAATATAGGACAACAACAATACAGCATATTACCAACCACAAATATAAGACAACAACAATACAGCACACTACCAACAGCAAATATAGGCCAACAATACAGCATACTACCAACCACAAATATAGGACAACACTGGGAACTTTTAAAGTCAACAATTAAACACATCACACAAAATTTTGCAACTCAGCTACACAAACAAATTCTAAAAAGAGAAGATGAACTAACAGTACTAACATCAATAGAAGAATACAACAACCCAACAAATCAGGCCCTACAAGATTTAGAGGAAGAATTAGAAACAATACAGCAACATAAATACAATGGTGCCCAAGTTAGAAGTAGATTACCCACAAACTACACAGAAGCAACAACCAAACATTTCCTTACAATAGAACAAAACATACAAAAAAGCAGAAAGATCAGCCACATAATAGACACAGATGGAACAACACAAACTGACAACAAAGAGATTGTAGGCACATTTGAAAAATACTACACACACCGTTTTTGCAAATGAACAAACTGATTCAGATATACAGGATCAGTACACAAATATGACTAAAGCACTACAAGAAAATCAAACCAAAGAAATGAACAAACCTTTTACATTACAAGACATTAAAGGGACACTACACACCATGAATATATACAAAATACATGGGCCAGATGGACTAACTACAGAGTTTTACAACTTCTTTTTTACAACACTAGGCCCAATACTACATGCAACATTAGAAGAAGCTTACAACAACATGGAACTACCCAAATTCAATGAAACACTTCATACATCACACTTATACCAAAGAAAGACACAGACAAAACACAACTTAAAAATTACAGGCCCATATCATTACTCAACACAGACTATAAAATCCTTACCAAAGACATTGGCAATAAATTAAAACCACATTTAAATACTCTCATTCATGCCAATCAACAATGCAGCATTAAAGGCAGGGACATCAACAACCACAATCATTAAAGGCAGGGACATCAACAATCACAATCATTAAAGGCAGGGACATCAACAATCACAATCATTAAAGGCAGGGACATCAACAATCACAATCATTAAAGGCAGGGACATCAACAACCACAATCATTTAATCAGAGACATTATTCAATATGCAAATGACAAAAAAGTTCAGACATGCATATTATCACTAGACCAGGAGAAAGCTTTTGACAGGGTAGATCATGCATACCTTCACAAGATATTAAATCACAACAAATTAGGGGAGTATTTTTGTAATTGGATTAAAATCTTATACAGGAAACCAGTTAGTAATCTTATAATAAATAATATACTTTCAAATGACATTGCAATTAAAAGATCAGTGAGACAAGGGTGTCCTTTATCTCCTTACCTGTACATCCTAGCCTTTGAACCACTTCTGGAGAAAATCAGGAGGGAAAGGAACATAACAGGAATGAGGATCCACGGAGCCAGAGATATCAAAGTCATTGCATATGCAGATGACACTGTCTTTTTCCCCACAAATGATAGGTGAATTTACAAAATAATTTCAATTTTTTCAAGAATTTGGAAGAGGTAGTGGGTCCAAAGTTAATGTAAACAAATCTGAAATTATGGGGATAGGTATGTGGCAGGATAGACTAGATTTCCCTTTACGCATAATAAGGAAGGAGAGTCTTAGAATTTATGGGATCTTTTATTCCAATAATCAGACACAGACAAACACTGAAATATGGAGGAAGATTGAACAATCTATTAAAATTATTATTAACAGGAACAAATACACAGCACAAACAATTTTTTAAAGGAGCACAATAATAAACACATTTGTCATCCCCAAAACAATATATATAGGAACAATATGGGAACGCCCACCAGCAATTTTAAAAGAAATTAACTCACATATAACTAAATTCATATTTCAAGGAACAATACACAATATAAAACATGCAACACTAATACAATCTAAGCTAAATGGAGGAATAAATTTGCAAGACATACAAATCAAAATACAAGCACTCAGAATAAATTTTATAGGACAAGTCATTAGAAAAAAATCAGAAAATACATTCACTCATTATTACTTAGGGATCAGGTGAGGATATTTAACAGCAATAGATAATAGCACTGCACATTACATTGGAAAAAAACAATCACAATTTCATACAGCATGCATCAAAGCAATAAAAGGCAATGAAGAAGTATTACATAAAACAACCAAAGAAATATATACACATTTAATAAAAAAACAAGCAACACATCTCAACAATAGAATTAAATGGACACAAGTTTATGGAATTAAAAACACTGAGGACACATTTAAAAATACTCATATTAGAGAAATACCTAATCAAGAAAAAGAAATAACATACAGACTAATATACAATACAACACCAGTCTCAGCAAGACAATATAAAGACAGAGGGGTAAGAATAGGCTGTCCACTCTGCAGGTCAGGGGCTGATGAGACTGAACAACATTTGTATATCACATGCAATACAATTTTACAAACTAAATCCACACTTCAACAATTCATACAAGCAGGCACAATTCACAATGTAGATATAGACAAAGCAATAACACTAAACATAATACCAGACTCTATAAACAAGAAACAACAAACAATAAGCTTAAGGATACTTTCACAATACAGAAAATACATATGGCATCACAGACTGAAGTCATTTTTCAACAATCACAACTACACCAACATAACATTAGAAAACATTTTTAGACAAACAATACAAAAAATGTATGACAATTTAAAACAGATTAATTGAAATTTAAGAAAAATATATGATATGCATTTTATTGTGTTTCTATCAGAAATGTTTTAAATATAGAAAAAATGTTTTTGTCACTAAAATTCAAAATAATATGTGATTCTATGTAAATGCTTATACTATTACATTTAGAATAAGTTATTTTTCTTAGTTAGCAAATTAAATTAGGCATGAAAAAAAAATGAAAAAAAAGAGATTAAATCTTTCGCCTTTTACTAAAGATTTCCGTGGAGAGGAGCAAATTAATGAGTCTAAACGACTATTTTTCAAGCCCTACTTTGGTAGGGTCAATTAATGAATATGTGGCCAGCACGGATTATGCCCATCTCCCACAATTAAGTGTACGCGTACGCCATGATAGAGTCGTGAACGAAACATGTACCGTATTGGGGATTTTACGCGCCATGCATTATTTAAGCCAAGATAGAAGAGATGGCAACTAAACTTTTATGAATTTTATTTTGTTTTTCACAATTCGATATGTTCAAGTAGGAAGACAATTACTGCACGTTTATTCAAACGCATTACTCAAAGAAAGACCATGCGGGAAAATGTGATCATCAATTAATGAAAACAAAACGTTTCAATGCAATTATACAGACACCATAATTGATATGTTCTTCATTTCATGAATTTTTCAAACAATGTTGCTTTTGCACACTTTTAAGTATTGTGTTTTAACAATACCTCAATTTCTTGCTACCGCGTGAATCATGTTAATGGGTTAGCTTTCAAGAAAGATTGGACAGCATTACTACCAAATCGACAAGCACACACAAAGAAACCTGAAGGAACATCTATACTAATAGAGATTTTTACCCGAGATTTAAATCTTGGTGACCCGTCAAAACGGCCCCAACTATAACGGCCCCGGTAAAATAAAATAATTTAAAAATATATTTTTTTTTAAAAACGACCCCAGACAAACTGTTTACATTTTTACACACACACACACACAATACATTTTTATAAGGGCTGTGGAAATTAACTATAAACTAATCGATTAAGCTTAAATATTTGAATGGATTAAAACTATTTGAGCGATTAAAATTTAAGCAAATATTTAAAATTAAAAAAAAAGAATAATCTTCGGTTAAGAAGGAGCGTCTGTAACAGATAAGATAAGATAAGAAGGAAGGAGGACTATTTTTTAAAAGTTTTTTTACTAGGGCATGGAAATCAATGCAGAAAAGACCAAGGTCAGGGTAAATAGAACATTGACAAATTAAATTCGGATAAACGTGAAAAAACTCAAAGAGGTCTCCACCTTTAAATATCTAGGGGCCATAATATCCGACCAAGGCAAAAAGCTAGAAATTCTGGCCAGAATGACCCATACAATCGCAGCGCTGATCAAACTAAAACATATCTGGCAAAGCAAAGAGCTCTCTCTGAGATCAAAGATTCGACTAATGCGCTCTCTGGCGATGTCGGTCTTCTTGTATGGTTGCGAGGCTTGGACGCTCACTGCAGACCTCCAAAGCAGAATCAATGAGCTAGAGATGATAACATCTCTTATACAGAGCACATCACAAACGAAGCGTTCCGCAACAAAATAACTGCTGTCATCGGCCCTACGAGGACCTTCTCACCTCAATCAAGAAGAAGAAACTACGATGGTATCTGGAGGTCTCGCCAAGACTATAATGCAAGACAGTCCATGGAGGAACAAAAAGAGGCAGACAAAAGAAGAGATGGGAAGACGCTTTCAAAGAGTGGCTCTGCCTGTCATTCATCGACTCCCAAAAGGCAACAAAGGACCACGACAAATGGCGTGAGATAGTGTCCAGTTCACGATGGTGCCCCAACGACCTAACTACGGGTTAATGGATTGTTAATTTAAGTCACTAGGGCTGTGAACCATTAATTTAAATTTAATCGTTAACTTTTGAAAAATTAACGATTAATTAATCGTTAATTTCGATTAAAGTCAAAAATTGAAATATATGGTGTAATAAGTAACATTTATTAAAATACTTGTTGAAAATCGAGATAACACTGGAACTGAGGTAACTGGTATGCACATAATGGTCTTGGCAAGGAATGACATCATCGGATAAGTAGCACTTACTAAACGTTCTTGTTGAAAGTACCAGAAATAATACTTGGTTCCGAGACTTGACAAAACCGTAATATTTATAAAACTGAAATTTTTAATAGCAACTACAACATTTTTAGAAAAGACAGGTCAGAAAATTATTGAGGTTTTCTACTCGCAATAAAATCTACTACCATAGCGGAAGAAATAACATCACAATCAGATGTTAATCTAGAGTATTTCTTTTGTTGTTGTTTAGGACAGAAGGGTAACTAAAATTCCTATAGCATCACTCAAGTTTGGAGCATATTTCATTTTTCGTTATGAATTTCAAAATTTCCAAAGGTTTTAATTTTTTTAAAACACCCATTATATTTCATTAGAAATTGTATATTCACACACTTTCCATCTATTAAAAGTCTTTTCCAAATACTGGCAATTAGCAAAAATGTAACCTCTTTTAGTTCATATTTATGATAATAAACAAAAGTGATGTTGTGATTTTGCACCTGAGAAAATCTGTTTTCTAAAGACATGGTTGTAGTGTCAACAAGGTGGTAAAAATATTCAAATTAGTATCTGTCATGTGCATCCATTGTGGGCTCGAAGTGATTTTCATCAAATCGAATTTTTCTCCGACAAACTTGATGTCCTTGCATTGAGTCAATTGTTTTATCTGCATCTATTTCGGATGCCATTCGCCAGCATCAACAAATAAAGGATTAAAGTGATTGTCAGTTCTCAGATTTATTTTTTAAAAATAAACTAGACGCTCCGCGGCGTAGCATACCTTGCAGACTTACTCATGGAGAGTGCAAAGAAAGTGGAGAAATAACGGACACAAACTACAGCACGAAGAAATCAAAACAACGCGAGTGAACGTCGGTTGTGTGGGGGGGGGGAACTGCCAACTCATTGTTGGTTTCGAGACGTTTGCAGGCGAAATTCGGTACACCCCTAACTTCTATGAAGTCAGCTATAAAAGATAATCGGTTTAAAATCAGAGTTACATAATCGATAATTGGTTTTAAAAAAACAAAAAAAACAACAACAATACGCAATTAACAACCCTAAACATGACTAACCCTCACTAGGGTCGGCAAATCACAGTTAATGTTTAAGGGATGGTATGCATTAAATGGGAGGCGGGTAACAACAACCTCAGTGTGCTTGTCTCCATGTTTACTCGCTATTTTTTACTTTGTGCTGCTTTTGTGTGTCTGTATTCTCACCCCCATCCGTTCTTTGCACTGTCTATTATGAGCAAGTCTGCGGCGTATGCTACGCCGCGGGTCTCTCCAGAGTTCCTTCTTTTCATTCACTCACAGTCGTTTGCCCAAACCCATCCCATTTTGACAACTGTGTCTTTCAGGAAGTCTTCACCGTAACTAAATCATTAGCGGCGTATGCTACGCCGCGGGTTCAGCTAGTGTTGGCAATAAAGGGGTAAAAGAAAGGGCACATACAGACATTTTTAAAAATTAAAAAAAAACAACAATGTTTTCGCTGGGGCTTGAACCCAGGACCATCGACGTATGAGGAGGGCGTGATAACCAGTACACTACGAATCTCACACTTACTGTGAAGGTCAAATCCAAGTGAACGCAAGTGCATTGTTGCCACCCACTCCCACCCCCCCCCCACTTTTTTCATTTCATCCCACCACGCTTGCCAACAGTGTTTAGTTGACCCGAGCGAGGGTCATTCGTCATGCTCGGTTGCACATACTTGCAGCTTTCTTGCCTCGCATGATCCCATGAAGAGAATTATATATATAGATATTGGAACTTCTCAAAAGTTTTGTTGACCATGAAATATCATAATTCTTGCCCTGCCTGAGCTTATTAATGAGATTGACATGAGTAAATATATCAAACCATATAACGTACAACACGAAATTTGAATAGTTGTGTTACGTAAGTAGTCCAGGTGCTTAATCTCTTATTTAACTATTTATTATATTTTTGTAAATGCTTAGCAATGTATCATATACTTGAATGAATTTTTACCCCACGACTTTCCCACCTGGGTTTACTGCGAGGTTTTAAGGTTAGTTCTTTAACGTACTTCAAAAGAATGGGCGTCTGAAAGTCGATGAAGAAAAAAAAGTACACTTTTTAGACAATATCGAAGAATTTGGCTCATTTTAATGATGACTTTACCAAATCATTTATTACCAGGCTATGGGGGGTAGTTACCACATGGTATACATTATGCACCAGGGTTGATGTTTCTAGTATTTGTTTAACATGTTCTCATTTCATGTTAACCCGATTATCATAATTTTTGCCTACCACGTTTTTCAAACGTGATCTTTCAATCGAAGGAATGTCCCAGTCATTTTCATGAATGCTGATTTCTTCTTGTTCAATTGATGCATACCTTTTAACGAAATTCAATTGTTTTGTTTGATTTAAGCCAGATTTTCAAATGAAAATACCCGTTGAACAACAGCGTCCAGCGGTGAGTTTGTTGAACAACATCGTCCAGCGGTGAGTTTGTTGAACAACATCGTCCAGCGGTGAGTTTGTTGAACAACATCGTCCAGCGGTGAGTTTGTTGAACAACATCGTCCAGCGGTGAGTTTGTTGAACAACATCGTCCAGCGGTGAGTTTGTTGAACAACATCGTCCAGCGGTGAGTTTGTTGAACAACATCGTCCAGCGGTGAGTTTGTTGAACAACATCGTCCAGCGGTGAGTTTGTTGAACAACAGCGTCCAACGGTGAGTTTCTGCATTGCAAAATCTTTGAGAAGTATCATTTATTATTTCGGAGGTTAAAACGAACACTCAATTCAATACAGGAATTTGGGCTTTAAAATGTTTTGTAGTTTAATGATTTTTTAAAGGATTTGTACAACATGCTGCCAATCTAAATAACCATCGTTTGCTAAACTAGATGTAGCCAAAAACAGAATCTTTAGCTATATAATACACCAAACATTTCTGGTACTTTTCTCTCCATTGCTAAGATGTCTTATATAATTGTTTGATGTGAACCTACGTCCGCTCGTATCAGTAGGTAAAATCAAAGTTAAGTCCTTTTTGAACTTTACGCGGGTAAAAATCGTAAGAATGTGGGGCAGTGAGTTAAAGTTGTTCCCGGGCTCCAAGGCTTAAGGGTACGACTATGAGGCTTACAACGATATATAATGATATAATTTGATGGAACAGAAAGGGTTGGGGGCACCAATTTTACAATCAATACACATAACTTTCTATGTATGTTTGTCCATTCCGTGCTTCACGCTATGCGAGGTAACTCTCGATTTAAAAAAAAATGAAAATATAGACGTAGAATAATTTTAAAAATGTTTGTTTTAAGATTAACAGAGCGTGTTTCTCGCAATAAAATATTGTGACGTGACGTCATTATTTCAGCTTATACTAATGTGTGAAAAGGGAACGAAGTAAAAAGAGCCATGGTTTATTTGATGTGATTATTTTTTTTTCTTTTTGTATTAAATGCCCGTTTTTGTCTATGCGTGCATGCCAATATTATGTACGTAATTCTAGAACTAATTTTCCATATCAATTTGTAACATACATGTTTAGGTTTATAAGATTTTCAATTGGTTTGTGTTTGGTTGTCAAGTTTCGATGCATTTTGAAATACAAAGCAATTTTTTATTACTGCAAATGAAGTTTGTCAACATTTTAACGTTTGTTTTTCTTTTATAAACTACGAGGTTGCATATTTGTATGATTTAAAAAATTAACATATTTACAATTTTGATCCTCCCGGCCCCGCAAAAGTTTTTGTTTAATTGTTATTTAAATGCAATATTTAAATGTAATATTTAAATGTAATATTTAAATGTAATATTTAAATGTAATATTTAAATGTAATATTTAAATGTAATATTTAAATGTAATATTTAAATGTAATATTTAAACGTAATATTTAAATGTAATATTAAACGTAATATTTAAATGTAATATTTAAATGTAATATTTAAATGTAATATTTAAATGTAATATTTAAATGTAATATTTAAATGTAGTATATAAATGTAATATTTAAATGTAATATTTATATGTAATATTTAAATGTAATATTTAAATGTAATATTTAAATGTAATATTTAAATGTAATATTAGTAATATTTAAATGTAATATTTAAATGTAATATTTAAATGTAATATTTAAATGCGTCTTAGACTTAATTTGAAAAAAAAAGTTTCTTTTAATATAGATCTGGAAAAGGTGCTGACTTGACAATACAGAGAACGTTTACTTGAGTTCCAAAAACGTGTATATTATATTGAAAATATGATTAACTGTTGATACTTTAATTTTTTCTTTTATCCTGTGATAAACTGTATGTCAAAGGTTTCATGCAAAATAGTTAATTAAATACCCTACACACATAGAAGTCATCAAGGGAAGAAACAGCTGTTTGACATGTCTTATTTTATTTTTAGTTATCTACTGTTTCTGATAGAAGATAAAAAATAGAATGTTCTAAATCAGTTTTTATGAAAAAAGTATGTATTTGACACGATTAACAATTCAAATGTATTTAGTTAATTAATAATAAATCTGTACATGGGCGTCGCTATGAATTTTTCCAGGGGGGGGGGCAAAAAAACCACTTTTTTATTTTAACTGACAATGCCATACAGGTACAATTTTCAATTAAATGCAAGGACGATACGTTATACGGGTCGAAAAAAGCTTTAGAAATTAATAAGACTTACAAATTAGTGCTGTAATAGCTAAAATACAACATTTATTAATGCATTTAATAAATTAAAAACTTAAGTTCTCACGAGAAAATTGAATTTTGCTGTGAAAAAATATACGTGTACAAACTGCAGGATTATCAAGGATGGATATCAGAAATTTTTTTACAGGCTGTAAAAAAAAATGAAAAGTAGACCAATCGCGGGATTCCGAAATGCCGTTATTAGAAGATTTTGGGGCGTCTGCAGCATCTGACTTATCATTGGCATTGAGGACAACAGTACACGCTCAACAGCCAGACATAACTGAAGCAACTGTTCCTAATTTGATTGTCGCTGACACTTATTCATTTCCTAAATTGGATATTGGAAGGGGTGTCTGGACATACGACCTTTCAAATAAGTTGAAATTGCAGCTGATTCGTGATTGTTGGACCCTTGATAAAAATTATGATTTTAGAGATGGCAGTTAGGGAAACAGAGTTTTTAGTTTTTAGATATGCATGGTTATCAGACTATTCACCGTGGCTTTTATACTCGCAAATGTTAATAGGTGCCTTTAGCAAATATTGCGTGTTGTTTCTGCAAAAAGTAATTATATGAGTACAGTGGGTATTTGTCATCAAACCATGTACAAAATATAAAGATTTCAACGAAGATGCACGTAGCAACCTGCAAAGCACATTGTGGCACAAAGGCTCTCATGAAGATGCAAGCAATTTTATTTGCTTTATTGGAACCCAAAGCAGTTTCTATAGATGAGCAGTTGGACTCATCATTTAGAAGACAAATTCAAGAAAATCTCAACAAACTGGGTCCCATCATTTCTACAATCCTATTTTTCTGCATGCATGTTTTAGCACTTCGTGAAACAGAATCAAATTCTGGTAATTTGTATCAACTGTTAGAGTTTCTTGTTGAATCTGGAGATGAAGTTATTGGTAATCGTTTGTCAATTGGTTCTTGTAGTACTGTGTATGGTTCATTGACAAAACGCCCCGGACAAAACGGCCCCGACTATTGGGCTACGACATAACGGCCCCGACAAAAACGGCCCTGGACTAATAGATGGACTAATAGTAAAATTTACAATCAAATATATTCGTATTTTTATTCACCTATTCAGTGTCAGCTTTAGCTAACAATAAACAATAATAATAACACCACAAAAGTGAATTTAATAGCCTTTACTCGAAATTGTACCAATAACGGTTGTTTGTTGACAAGAAACAATATAATAACATCACAAGAAATAATTTTACAATTTTACCACTTTTTTAAGGGTCAAAAAGTTGACTAAAGCTTAAAATGGAAAAAAAATGTATTTGTTAAAAAATGTTAACAATTTGTCTGAGGCCGTTTTGACCGGGGCCGTTATGTCGGGGCCGTTTTGTCTGGGGCCGTTTTGACGGGTAACCGCTGAGTGTATTTCGGCAACTACGCAAAACACTAAAATCGAAATTTAAGGGTCTCTCTTGCGTGAAGACATTGTTCGTGAAGCAAATAATTCAGTTGCATTTTCTATACTTGCCGAAGAGACAAATGACTTTTCGGGAGGCATTGAGCAGATGTCACTTGGTGTTAGATTTGTCAAATTAAGAACAAAATGGGAAAATGATGGTCACAGAAGAATTCATGGGATTTATTACAATTGTCAATAAAACAGCTGAAGGTTTAGCCAACACCTTCATTACTAATTCATTAAAATGTTGATTAAATATGACAATGCTTGTTGGTCAAGGATACTACGAATGTTCTACAATGGCAGGTAAAGAAGGAGGAGTCTAAGCAATAATTCGAAAAAAAATACCCAAAGCAGCATTTTTACATTGCAGTTCACATAAACTAAATCTTGATGTGAACGATTTAAATAATGTTAATGTTGTACGAAACACAATAGGAACATTTAAGTCAATTATAGTGTTTTTCCGAGAAAGTAATCAGCAAAGAAAACTTATTCTAAATGTTCCTTTGCTATGTGAAACTAGATGGTCACATAAATATAAAAGCTTGCGGATTTTTGCTGAAAATGTTACAGAAATTGTTAAACAACTAGAATATTTAGAACAATCAGTAATGTAATCAGTTATACTTGCAGATATAATTCTTTTTTATGTTTGATAAATTTAAACTATCTTCCATGTAATAAACTTTCAGGAAATATATTTAAGTTTTATTGTAACAACTTTATGACATTTTTATGATTTTTTTTTCTGAAATGTAATGGGGGGGGTGGCAAATGCCCCCCTTGCCCCCCCCCTTCACTACGCCCATTAATCTGTATCATTTTGAACTTTAAAACTTGAATATCTCAAAACTAAAAAAAATGTTACAAAGCCGTTTCTTCCCTTGAGCACTACTATTATTGCTTATTGACGTGTCGTGTACATTGCACGTGTATTTTTAAATCCTTTATATTAACTCGTGGTGTCTGCACCCTTGATTGCTTGTCGCAAAAAATTTGGATCGATCTTTAACCCACTTCCTCGTAAGCTAGCGAGCTGAAATTTAGCAGGCAGTTTGGTGGCAATGATAAAAAGTATGTATCATACTTTTATCATGATTATATCATTATCATTCATGCAAACTTATATAGCGCGCAGACTAAGTTGGAGGGTTTCACATTACATGTGTATTCATATATAATAAAAATATATAATTAGCTATTTATGTCCGATACTTGTACGTTCAAGTACTGTGATTTAATATGACTAAAAACGTGCGGCGGGCGCTTATGAGGTTTTACATATGCAGTTCACTCATTCTCTCACTTATAGATCTCTCTTTTGCTTTCTAAATTATAAATCTTTAATTTTTATACCAAACACCCGCCAAACGTTTTTAGTCATATTAGATCACAGTGCTTGAACGTATAAGTTTTAACTTATTTTCCTCTTTTTAGTCCACTTATAAAAACGTAGATTTTTTTAAAAAATCCTTTTTTACCTTTATTTATTAAATAATGTTTCCCCAGGCGCAAATAATCCTAGTTACACCATTTGATACGTAGAAAGAACGATCTAACCTCTCGTCATGAAACTAACTGAGACCTGAGTTAAAATCAACATTTTGCTGTATGATATAATATTTATAAATCGTCTAATATTTAAAATGAGAATTGTATAGGTTGTGTTATGATAAAAGGATTTGTGGTATCATTTGTTTTGGGACTTGTTTTTAAAATACATTTTTAAGATCGCTCTTCCACATTCCCATACATTAATTATGCGCCCCTCGATTTTTTAACTCCGTGCATTTGCACGGAAAGACGGAGAATTAGTCCGGCCTCGCCTTGCAACTGAATATTTACCGTGATTTTGTTTTCGAATTATATTGTTTTAATAGACCTATAGTTAGAGGGTTGCTGTGACAAAGTTTAGAGAGAACCGAAAAAACACATTAGGTTTTTTAAAATGTTTTTATTATTATTTTATTTATGATGCACTAATCCTGCGAAGTATATGAAATATTTGTTTTTACATGAAGAGGCTAATTAATTAAATGAAAGTATTACGCCTTAAAATTTTTTTAATGGGCATGAAATTCAATATACACTTTAGAGGTAGAGGTTTCTATTAGATGGTCTTGAATACTCTCATGGTTTCTGGTTGATTGCTTGCTTGTTTGCTTGTTTGTCGTAAAAACTTTGGATCGATTTTAAATCCACTTTCTAGTAAGACAGCGGGCTGAAATTTTGCAAGCAGACTCGTGTCGATGATAAAAACGATGTCTCAAAATTTCAGATCGATCGAATGTTCTGTAATTTAATTATTGAATTTTTAGTTTATTTTATTTATCTCTATGTATCATGTTACATTTTTGAGATAGAGTGTCGCGGTGCGTATTATATTGAACGACATTTCCTGTCACGCCATAAGGTGCGTATTTTATTGACAACACTTTTTATGAACATATTCCTGATCGGTGCGCATTATATTAAACATGTTTTATGACACAACTACAATTTTGTATTTTTGGATGGTCTTTCGCTGCGTATTATTATGAACATTCTTTTAGTTACGTCTCGTACATAAAGGATTTATAGTGAAACACTTGATTTTTTACGGGGTTTATTACTACTTCGTTTCCTTTTTACAAATTAATATGAACTCAAACTATTATTTCACGTCACAAAATTTTATGGCGAGAAATGCTTTCTTGTTAATCTCTACACCAAAATGTTTATTAGTTTTACGTCTTTTTTTCAATAATTTATTTTATGATCGGGAGTTTGCCGCATAGGGGCTTCACACTGACGGACGCGCTTAGGCGCAATATACATAAGAAATATATATAAGCACCCGTACTTATCTATTTAAATGATTTTGAAAGAGAGACAACTTTAATTATGCGACAAGCTGAAAGGGCAGGATTTTTTTTTCGAACATCAATTAAGTTGTAGTTTATAAGTTTATGAGAAATAGGGTTATTGACTTTTTTTGCTTAAATGTTAAGTATTATGTATATAGATATTACATATAGCTTTTTTTTTCAAAAACAGAATTGATTTTAAAATCATATTTATTATAAATATTCAAAGTTATGAAATTTATATTTTACTATTATATATATCGATGTCTAGTTGTTTGTGAGCACATACATTAACATATAGGCTTCCCCTTCCACAAGTGGCACGCCACTTAACTTCGCCCCATAAATGGGTGATAATATACCCAAGAATTGCATTTTTTCATTTACTCCTCCTATAGACAGAGTTAGATAAACGTAATGATGATTTTATGAGTAGTTTAAACACTAGCTACTTCGACTTTCACAAAACTCCACAAGACTAAAACATTTCTTAAAATCCAATCAATTTTTCTTTTATACAGATTTAGGTTATGTTTTTTTCTAGAAAGATCTTAATAGAAATTGTGTAGACTGTAGGTATTTTAAAATCCCTAATATTAACTTCACGGTCTTGTCTCTCTCTCTGTCCCCGTGTCTCTCTGTCTGTCGTGGTCCCGCCCGCGGAAAAAAAAATGTCAAAAATGACACACTTCCTGTGATCCTATCGAGATGAAATTTGCACATAGACTTGTGCTATGTAGCATGTGTAGCCGTCAGATATAGTTGACCTCCAAGGGTCACTCCAGCCACATAAGTAGAGGGGTCTGTCGCGCGGTGCGTATTATATTGAAAATAATCAATACTGTTAGTTATGTCTCATATATAAGGGATTTATAGTAAAAAACTGGGATGTTTAATTTTAAAAAAAACGTTGTCAATAACAATAAAATTGGAGACTACACATTCCAAAACAACACTGTTGGTAAGAAAGAAAGTTGACGAATGTTACGTACCAATGAAGTTAACCCCAATCTATGGTTTATACAAATCTTAGTTTAGTTTATATTTTAATTTTAAATGTTGATTATTTTATTTTGTTAAGCACCGCACCAAAAAGCACCAGTCCTGGTCTATTTATTATAATTTTATAAGAGAGATCTTCGGCTGCAAGCTTAAGGAGAAGGAATTTGTTCTCCACCTTCGATTAAGTTGTAAATTATAAGTCTGTTAAAAATAGTGTTATCGACTCTTTTTGCTAAAATGTACATATTATTGTATACTAAAATCACATCTAGCAATATTTTTTTCAAAGACAGAATTTATTTTAAAATGATGTTTATTTTAAATATTGTAAATAATTTTTAAAAAAATCTATTATATATATTGTTGTCTAGTTGTAATTCCATGCCGTTGCTCCGTCGGCCGTGTCATTATAAATGCGCTGCCTAGTCGTGTGACTGTTGCTTCCGTCTTTCCGATCGTTGATCAAAAAATAATATTTATGATTTCCTTAAAATAAACAAACATACATTTTATTTACTCAAAAAGGAATGAGATGGAATATTACTAGAAAACATTTTATGTTTAGTACATGGATTGTGCACTTTAAGTCAAGCCATTGTTAATGTTTCAACTTGACCAATAATTAGCAAAATCATGGTTTCAGCGGTTATGTTTTTCACATCTAAACATAAATCAACGGTATTCAATTTTTTTTTAATTTATAAATAAATAAATCTCCGTAAGTGTCAAGTCACTTAATTTCGCCCCCTTTCATGGGGAATAATATGCCTAAGAATTGCATCTTTTCTCTTACTCCGGTTATAGACTGAGTTATATTAAAACAAGCTGATCAAATTAGTTCATTATTTTATATTTTAAATGTTGCATGAAAAATAATCTTTTAATATAAGAAATAAAATTGATTCAATTCACTTGGACATTATTGCACACATGATTAAATCTCAATAATTATTTTATACTTAGTTTAAACACTAAGCTACTTCGACAATCGACGACAGCAGCACTACATCATACAAAATAATTTCTTAGTATCTGACCGATTCTACACTGGTACAGACTTACATCTTTTTTTTTCTAGAAAGTTATGAATAGCAAAGTGTGAAGACTGTTGTCATTTTTAAAACAACTTTTTAATAACATGGAATGTGGACATTATACATTATAAAATAATGATAATAATAATAATAATTGATAATTTATATTGCGCTGAATCCCATCAAGGAACCAGGCTCACAGCGCTTTACATGGAGATATAGCAACTTTGTTAGTAACATGGAAAGTGGACACTATACATTCTGTAACATCGTTGCTAATAAAAAGAAAGTTGACAAATGGTACGTAACAATGAAGTTAACACCAATCTATAGTTTATTCAAATCTTAGTTTAGGTTTTATGTTAAATGTTGATTGTTTTCTTTTGTGAACAACTTATAAGATTGGTTTTATCTTGATAATATATCGTATAACTCATCTCTCCTGTCAATAAAACTTGTCAACTGTAAGTGTGATGTAAGCTCATATCATATTTTACCACCAAGAGAACTCGCTTTTAATGGGTTTGTGTGAATGGAGTGATGTAAGCTCATATCATATTTTACCACCAAGAGAACTCGCTTTTAATGGGTTTGTGTGAAGGGAGTGATGTAAGCTCATATCATATTTTACCACCAAGAGAACTTGCTTTAATGGGTTTGTGTGAAGGGAGTGATGTAAGCTCATATCATATTTTACCACCAAGAGAACTTGCTTTAATGGGTTTGGGTGAAGGGAGTGATGTAAACCCACGCGGCAATAAACTACACATAAGTGGAAGTACGCATTTATAAACATTTGTAGGAAAGAAGGACTTTCACATTATTGATTTAAAAAGTTGTTATGAATAAATACACACTTAATTATTTAATGATGCAATTTTTATTGGTCTGATCACTGCCCTACAATTTGACTAAATCGTTGGCTGTCTGTAGCACACCTCTTATTTTATCAATGTGCCTTAAATGTCATACAAGTTAGAAACACGTACAAAGGTGTTTCCATGAGCTAACATTATCTGACACATTTAAGATAATTGATTCCAACAATGAATGGTATAGTGTATATTGCATTTCAAAAAACACTGTATGTGAAAATGAAGTAATGAATATATGATATATATATATATATATATATATATATATATGAACATTTCTCAAGGACAATGAAAATTAAGAATATTTTGAACTAAATTTTAAGACAATGTGTTGATACTTGAGCAGATGTTTGTGCTGAATGGGGTACGTCAGCGATGTATTTGATCCTTTATGGCAGTGAACACAGTAAACGTTTTCACCATCTTCGACTTTGCCAACCGCAGTTAGCTTAAAAACAAATTTTTTGCTCAAATTTCTAGTTATCTGTTTAAATTTAACTGCGCTGATGCTCTCAGCCATTTTTTAGTTGACGTCTGCCGGTCCACATTATATAATAAAATAAATTTTAATATTACGCGGGAGAAGTTTGTACGTAAAAAATATATAAATTATTATTAACGAGCAACAAAGCCCGTCCAAGGACGTTCGGTGGCATTTTGTAACTCCCTCCAACAGCCGTCTCGACCGGCATTACATGTGCATCGCGTCAAAAATACTATTCATTATAATTGAAATAAATAACTCGTAAAAACAGAGCTTTTTTCTATAAATTCAAACGCGCATAACTCAAAATAAAGTCCTGGAAGAAATACTGCACCAAAAATAATTCGTTTTGAACGTCCGCGTAAATGGCGTAAACGTGTTCAATATGATTGGCTGTTGGAGTCATATAAGTTTGAGGGACCAATCGCTATAGATGACCTGACAGAACGGACAGAAAGGACAGAAACTTGCCTTTTATTATAGATCTATAGGGTTATTAATAATTAATTATATATAAATATAAAAAACTAGGGGTTATAGGGCGCCTATGGCGCCCACACCGGCGTTAGGGCGCCTAGGGCGCCCACTTTTTTTGTCAAAACCCCAAGTAACTTATAATAAATAAATACGAAGTATTAAACTTCGTGAAATGCACACAAATTATTTTATAATTATAAATCCTCAAATCCTATTTTTACATCGTTTCCTTTTCCAAAATTAAGATATAAGCTAAAACAATGACGTCATATAATATATTTTTTACAGCGCGTCTTTAATTTGTAATTAATTTGCACACCTTTTGATGCGCACGTTTTTTTAAATATAAGATCAAACAATAACGTCATATTAAATATTTTTACAGTGCTAATCACCACACGATTTTTTAACTGCTATAGACTGTTGTACATCGTACCTCAGCGTTCCACAATGAGTGAGTGAGTGAGTGACATGATCTTTTATATTATATTTTTAAAATATTATAAATATGATATTTATTTGAATTTTTATCGATTAAAATAATTTGGATCGATAGAATTTTTAACAATTAATCGAGAAATTAATGGTTAATTTCCGCATCCCTAATATATATATATATAAATGGGCTTAAAAAAAGGAAACTTTTCTACCGAAAATAAACAATGATAGATTAGATCAGGGGTCGGCAAAGAGGGGTAAATTACACCATTTAGGTTAAAAAGGGAATTCTTGGGGGTAATGGACTTATTGGGGACATATAAAGTCCGCTAGATACAACAAAATCAGTCATGTGTACGTGTACTTGTAACATAAGCCAACTATTGAACCGGTTCCTTCCAGAAAACGTATTTTTAAATTAGATATCTATGTATATGTATTATTTATTACTATACAAAAACAGCAAACACCTTTCCGCTTTCATATATATTGACATAAGTATATATAATCTTAATCCACATGACTTAACTATATCCAATATCCTGTCTGTGATATTTAAAATTAATGCCTAAAAAACTATGCTAACGTGAGTTTTAATATCAAGCCAATTTAATAGTGTATACCAGTGGTTCCCAAAGTGGTACCTACGGACCCTCAGGGGTCCTCGAAACCGTTCAGGAGGACCGTGGAAAATTAAAATTGATTTGGGGGTCCATGAACAACGTCAGGGGGTCAGCGGAAGGTTTAGTTTAAAAATAATAAAATTATGTTTTATTTTTAATTATTACTGAAATAAACATAAAGAACAATGAATACTGTAGTAGCGGTTTTTAAGTCCTGAGTAAAATAAAGTTTTTTGACCTAGAAAATGAAAAAAAAACGATATTTTAACAGCTTTAACCAATCAAAATGCTTGGTTTATTGAATGGTATGTCAAGTTTGATGCGTGAGAAAGGCGGAGACCAAATATGTAGGTCATAAAAATACTATTTTTTAATGGAAATGACGATGATTGCAGGGTTGGGTAAATTTTGACGTGTCGGTAAGTCATATTTATCTTATATGACTTACCGACAGCTTTCCATTTATACCACATTTGATATGATGGACAATTAAAAATACATGAATCGAGTCAGCAAAAAGTATATTTTTCATTCAAAATTTGACCAAACACCTTTTTAGAGAGTTAGCAAAATAATATTTAAAAATATTTTTTAATATATTATGATGACATTTTTTAATGTAATTAACATTAAATAAATTGCTTTAGAAACCTAAAATATTGAAACAGAAATCTTCCCCTCCCCCCCCCTCACTCTCAAAGGGATCGTAAGTTAAAAAATGTTTTTTTTGAAAAACAAATAAATAAAATTGTATCCTTCCGTCCCATGTCAAATAATTCTAAAGAGTTTTACTACAGCATTCCAGTAAAAAATAAATCATTAATAGTTAAGTAGCCGTTTCAAATAAAATATGTATATACAATTTTTCTTATATCTTAGTGCCCTTTTTAACAGATGAGTGATCCGAACAAAAAATGTATACAGTACATTGTTGAAAATTTGAAGTATGGCTTTATTTCATTACAAGGAAATAGTATTTTACCAATGTGTCTTCTTTGAAATAAAACTTTGTCGAATGATTCTATGAAACCTTCCAAGCTTAAGGAACATTTAATTAAAATCCATAGTGATAAAAAAGATAAAGTTTTAATGATTCTTTGAAACAGTGCAAGAAACATATTTGATAACACCATCACTTGAACAACTCATAGGCGCAACATCTAAGTGAGACGACGATGGACTGCGTACCTCTTATGATATTTCTTTATTGATTGCAAAGTCTGGAAAGCCATACGTAATTAGTGAGGAACTTATTTTACCAGTTGAGGTGCTAAGCACTGTGTTGCACAAACCAGGTTTCGACATCACAAAAAGCAATCCACTGAGCAATAATTCAGTCCAAAGAATGAATAACGAAATAGCTCAGTGTGTTGAAAATTCTTTATGTGATTACTTTAAAACATCTGAATTTTCCCTACAGTTTGACGAGTCCACTTTACCCGGAAACGAGGCTTTACTTTTAGCTTATGTAAAATTTGTAAAAGAAGAACAAGTTTGCTAAATAATGTTGTTTGTTAAATTTTTGGAAACAAATACGAAAGGTGTAACGTTATTTACTGAATTAAAAAGATTTTTCGATTAAAAAGCTACACTCTTGACTAATATCATTTCTGTTGCTACTGACGGTGCTCCGGCAATGTTAGGAAGATACCGATGCTTTCTGGCATGCTTAAAACAAACTGTATTACATGTATGTTCAGTGCATTGTGTAATTCATCGACATCATTTATTTGCAAAAATCTTAGTGAACGTTTGCATGGATCACTAGATTATGTCATTAAAGCAGTTAAAAAATCAAAAGGATTCCTTCAATGAGATATTATTTGCTAAACTTTGTTTGGAAAATGATGAAGATTATAATTGTTTACGTACGTAGGTTATCTAAAAGTGCATGTTTAAATCGATTTTATGCTCTCTTTGATTCAGTGTTGGAATTCCTGGAAAGCAAAAACAATGATTTGAGACAAATTTAAATAACTCAAAAAATGAAATAGCCTACTTGACAGATTTGTTTGCCAAATTTAACAAAACTAATTTGAAACTACAAGGTGACCAATTAAAATTAATGAAAACTAAAAGCGTAATATCTGCGTTTGTTGAAAAAAAAATTATGTATAAACAAAACTAGGGAGAGAAGAATGTTCTCAGATTCAAAATCTTTTGAAATTGCAAAATAGAGATGAAGACATTGCATGCCTTCTGTCAACACAGAATAGCTGTTCATGTCAGTAAGAGGTGTGTATTTGAAGAAATTCTGCACTTGGATATTCCCGACTGGGTGTTGAACCCTTTTGCTTGGGGACAAAGTAAGATCCCAGACATAGATGAATCAATACTAATACAGGAGCAACTTATTGAATTATCCACAAATGAGGAACTTAACCAATGTTTGAACAAGTATACTACAAATTATGGTTACAAAAAGATACCCCACTTTTATATCATGCATTATGGGTTATTGTAGAAAAGTTGTTGACTGCTTTCCCTTCCTCCTGTTTGGTAGAACGTGGATTCAGTGTCGTTATGAACCTCATCACAAACAAAAGAAACCGGCTAGAAATACGTGCTCGTGGGGATTTGCGTTTGGTACTCAATAAACATTGAGCCGGACATTAATACACTCATAAAATTATTAAAATCTCATCAAGTTCATCCAAGTCATTAATTTTGTTTTAAATTTAACAAAAGTTTAATTTAAATAAATAATGTTGAGTAAATGTGTATACTATACATTTATGTAGCGTTTTCACTTGAGGATCAGTGGGCCTGTTTTGACTATAAAAGGGGTCCACGGGTAAAAATAGTTTGGGAATCAATGGTGTATACCATTTCATTACATGTGCACATTAAGCACTACAGTTTTTTTTTATACAAAGGTTTTCAAATAAATATTTTGTGCTCCTCTTGAATTGCAATGTCAAGGAATTGATGTATGCAGTAACGTTAATGAATACTTTGATAAGGTTAATTTATCTTATCTTATCTATACAGACGCTCCTTCTATGCAGAAGATAGTTGCGTCCACAGACCATGACAGATGATCTGTTGACAAGTGATGCAGCGTTCACAGGCCACGGCTTTGTGGGTTCCACGCATTACCCAGCCGCCTAACTACTGTGTAGTTAGGTACCCATTCAGAGCTGGGTGACTATATTGCTGTGTCTGTTGACGGAACTCCAGCTTTGTTGTGTGGTTTAAATGTTTTTCGGCCTTCACAAAAGAGAGGAATACCGAAATTGGAGTTAACCACTTTATGATGCATGCTCAAACACTGCTTGTGAAACATTTGGAACCTGAACACGCGATGCAAACGTGACTGTTTCGTGATTTATGTGGGAGTGGTGAAGATGAATTATGTACAAACTTACTCTCACACCGAGGTACGTAGCTTTCACGTGGCAATATTCTGAACAGAGTGTGGGCTCTGAAAGCGAAATTTCAAACATTTCTGGATGTATGGTCAAAAGCATGCACTCGCAGAGAAGTTTACGAACTATTTTTGTGTTACACATCACACACACTTAGCTGATATTTTTGAGCATATGCATGAGATGAACAAAGAATTGGAGGGGAAAAATATCAATAAAATTTCAGCTAGAGGATATTGAAGAATTTGGATAAAAGCGTTCATATCGGATACAAAAAGCGGAAGGAAAAAAGTTAGCGACCTTTTGAAAGCTGACCTTGTGCGTGGAAGAATGTGTAAATTTTACGTAACAATCTAGTTAACTCCAATCTATGATTTATACAAATCTTAGTTTAAACAACATTTTAAGTTCTAATGTTAATATTGTATATCTTAACAACTAATAATATTTGTTTTATATTGATAAGATATCCTAGAACTCATCTCTCAGGTCAAGGAAACTTGTCAACAGTGAGTGTGATATAAGCTCATATCATGTTGTACCCCTAAGAGAACCCAATGTTAATTGTTTGGTGTGAATTATTGCGGTAAAACAGTAATGACAGTACTTACATGATTATTAAATTATGTTTTCCTATATCCTTTGTCATTGTTTGTTAGTTGTTTTTATGCCTTTACTTTTTATTTGCCGTTGCTATTTTTCTTGATATATTACGTCTTAATAATTTAAATATGACTTTTTTACTTATGTAAACTATGTGTTACTTTTCTGACGAAAGAATAATAATTGCGCTTAAATTTATTGTTCTCATTAAACAACTTGTTTTTTTTTATTTTGTATTTCATTTGAAGGCTTTTTAGCAGTACTATTCTTTATGATATTTAAACTGCAAGATCCAATTTCAACCCTGTCGTTTCTGCTGCACGTTGACTTTACTTGTATCTCAGCAGCTCTCCTCTCATAGATACGTACCTACAAGATGACCTTACTTGTATCTCAGCAGCTCTCCTCTCATAGTATAGCTACGTACCAACAAGATGACCTTACTTTTATCTCAGCAGCTCTCCTCTCATAGCTACGTACCAGCGAGTTGACCTTAGTTGTAACTCCGCAGCTCTTCTCTCATAGATACGTACCAGAGAGCTGACCTTACTTGTATCTCAGCAGCTCTCCTCTCATAGCTACGTACCAGCCAGCTGACTTTACTTGTATCTCAGCATCTCTTCTCTCATAGCTACGTACCAGAGAGCTGACCTTACTTGTATCTCAGCAGCTCTCCTCTCATAGCTACGTACCAGCCAGCTGACCTTTACTTGTATCTCAGCAGCTCTCCTCTCATAGCTACGTACCAGCCAGCTGACTTTACTTGTATCTCAGCAGCTCTCCTCTCATAGCTACGTACCAGCGAGCTGACTTTACTTGTATCTCAGCAGCTCTCCTCTCATAGCTACGTACCAGCGAGCTGACCTTACTTGTATCTCAGCAGCTCTCCTCTCATAGCTACGTACCATCGAGCTGACCTTGCTTGTATCTCAGCAGCTCTTCTGTCATAGCTACGTACCATCGAGCTGATCTTACTTGTATCTCAGCAGCTCTCTTCTCATAGCTACGTACCAACAAGCTGGCCTTACTTGTATCTCAGCAGCTCTCCTCTCATAACTACGTACTAGCGAGATGACCATACTTGTATCTCAGCAGCTCTTCTCTCATAGCTACGTACCATGGAGCTGACCTTACTTGTATCTCAGCAGCTCTTCTCTCATAGCTACGTACCAGAGAGCTGACCTTACTTGTATCTCAGCAGCTCTCCTCTCATAGCTACGTACCAGCCAGCTGACTTTACTTGTATCTCAGCAGCTCTCCTCTCATAGCTACGTACCAGCAGAGCTGACCTTACTTGTATCTCAGCAGCTCTCCTCTCATAGCTACGTACCAGCCAGCTGACCTTTACTTGTATCTCAGCAGCTGTCCTCTCATAGCTACGTACCAGCAAGCTGACTTTACTTGTATCTCAGCAGCTCTCCTCTCATAGCTACGTACCAGCGAGCTGACTTTACTTGTATCTCAGCAGCTCTCCTCTCATAGCTACGTACCAGCGAGCTGACCTTACTTGTATCTCAGCAGCTCTCCTCTCATAGCTACGTACCATCGAGCTGACCTTACTTGTATCTCAGCAGCTCTTCTCTCATAGCTACGTACCATCGAGCTGACCTTACTTGTATCTCAGCAGCTCTCTCTCATAGCTACGTACCAACAAGCTGGCCTTACTTGTATCTCAGCAGCTCTTCTCTCATAGCTACGTACCATCGAGCTGACCTTACTTGTATCTCAGCAGCTCTTCTCTCATAGCTACGTACCAACAAGCTGGCCTTACTTGTATCTCAGCAGCTCTTCTCTCATAACTACGTACTAGCCAGCTGAACGCATCAAACTAAATCCGTTACGAATCACAGGGGCAAGTAATCCTACATAGTGCACGGAGGGGGGGCGTACTCTTTATTTTTTAATTAAAAATTTTTCTTATAATTATAAATTATAATGAATATACAAATTGGAATTTTATTATTTAGTATATCTATAACAGCTATCAAAATGTACACTCAGTACAGTGATATAACATTCAAAATTTACTTTCAGTACAATGATATAACTATTCAAAGTTACATTCAGCACAATGATATAACTATCAAAATGTACATTCAATGCAATGTTATATAATCTACTTGTTAACAAGATACACACTGCCTGTTATGTCTAAATCCTTTCCTCACATACACATGACATTATTTAAATATGAGAAATATTTTAACTAGAAATTTAATGACCATTGTAGGACATGAAATTAATAAATAAAAATTATATTAAAGGTGAAATTTTATGAGCATAATGTATATGAACTTTGAGTAAATACCAGGTTTATTTTTTTTAAAAATATGTTAATAAAAACAGACGCTCATTTTTTAACAAAGTAATTCTTATTTTGCAGTAAAAAACGAATGATTTTTTTGACGGGTGTTGACCATAAAGTTTATATTATAAAGGCAACACTTGGTTGTATGCATGTAAGTGTTTGTTTTATTTCAAGACAACGAGAGAACAAAACAAACATGAGTCCGTGTGAAAGTCTGTTGATACTTTCCAGAATATGTCAGTTCAGAAGGAAGTCACAAAAGTCGTTTGATACTTTCATGAATATGTCAGTTCAGAAAAGAGTCACAAAAGTCGTTTGATACTTTCCAGAATATGTCTGTTCAGAAGCAAGTCACAAAAGGCTTTCGGTTTAAATAAATATTATTATAGTTCATCCAGGGTCGTTATGAGGTAATGTTAACATCTCCAAGAATTGTGTGACAGCAAACAAATAATTGACTTCAAAGATGCAAACCTTTAATGCTTTACACTCCGGACGATAATTTATTTGTTTTCAATTTTAATCATTGTTAGAATGTTGTGTTATTTGAAGTAGATAGAAATAAATTTTTTACAAACCGTGAGGCATCTCACTAATTAAAAACTAGTCATATAGGAAAAATATTTTTTTTAAAATTTACATATCAATTTGATATAAAAATTTTCATTACATAGCTTGAATATGGATGTGAGTTTAAAGTTATTTTTAGTTCTATTGGCAAAAATATGTTGACATAGTTCTTATAGTATATCTTGGGATTAGTATATAAGTGGTTTACTTTTACTCAATAGAAATAATTTATTTGATATTAATTTTAATTTTGCAAATGATGTTTTCGTTTGGATGTTAATCTTCATAGTTGAGTTTTATTAATGAACAATTTAAATTAAAAAATTGTTTGGTTTTAAAAAGTTTAGGAATTTAATTCATTTAAAACTAGCACACCCATCGCGTTTTGCAACTATCTCAGTAAAAATGAATACATATAGAAAATAAGAAATTACATTAAGGGTCATCGGGCCCATCAGTTTAACATATGAAATTCGAATATCTATTCCTTTCAATCAATTTCATAAAAAATATATAAATATATTTATCTATATTTCTCAATATCGTGTAAAATTGATTGGGGAATACAACATTAAAAGTTGAGTAAAAACACATTTAGGGCCCTACCCCTAGGAAATGGACATTAGGTGTTCAGTGCCCTATAGTAATTTAATATAGGCTCTTAAGTTTTTATATACCGAGTTTGGTCAAAATCCAGTTATTTTATCATTATCTAACATTTAAAATAATTTATATATATATATATAGATATAAGGAAAAATACAATAAGGGGTCCCCAGGCCCATTCATTTTTAAGATGTACATTTTTAAAACCTGTTCATTTAAATTCAGTTTCATCATGGACATATTTCTCAAGATCGTTAAAAACTGAGTGAGAAATAATATCTTAGAGTATACCACACAAACAAAAATGTTTGGCCTCGGCCCATTCGATGTAAGATGTAAATTTCAAAATGCTATTCATTTTAATTCAGTCTCATCATTGATATATTTCTCAAGATCGTTAAAAATAGAATGGGAAATAATATCTCAAACATATACGAAAAAAGACATTTGGGGCCCACGGCCCTGAAGAATTGAACATTAGAAGTGCAGTGCCCTTTTTTATTTTAGTATTGGCTACTAAGTTTGTATATTCAAAGTTTGGTTAAGATCCATTCCTTTACTCAGTAACTAATGCAAAAACTAATTTTTATATATCTCATATAAGCAAATAACGACATTAAGGGCCCCGGGGACCAATAAGTGCAAGATGTCAAGTTCAAAACTCCTGTTTATTTCAATCAATTTCATAGTGGATATATGTATCTATATTTCTCAAGATCTTTAATTATTGAATTGGGGAATACAATAGTAAAGGTTTATGAAAAAAGACATTTTGGGCACACAGTCCCAAAGAAATGGACATTAGGAAATTAGTGCCCAATAGTATTTCAATATGGGCTACCAAGTTGTTATATAAAAAGTTTGGTTAAGATCCATCAATTTACCTAATAGCTAACGCTTAAACTAATTTTTATATA
>CALYLW010001946.1:58998-66498 GCA_944989445.1 Ampullaceana balthica
TGATGGTCCTATAGATCTCAAAATTTTACCACAGATAGATCTTGGATGACAATGCATTGTATCAGAAATTTCAGATCGATCAAATGTACCGTTAAAAAATTATTGAACTTTTTAGTTTATCTATCTATAAGCCTATGTATTATCCGTCTGCCCTTGTTTACATTACATTCACGTGCCGAGTTCACACCAAGAACGACCACAAAAACCATGTTTAAAATCAAGGGGAGATCAGTCATTTCCAGTCTGTAAATGTTTGTCGGGCAATGCGTATTATATTTGAACATAATCAATACTTCAAAACTCACCATAGCATACACTTAGACTAAAAAGAATAAAATAAATAGAAGTAAAAAAAAGATTTTTAAAACCACGTTTTTATAAGCTGACAAAAAAGAAGAAAATAAATTTTAAAAATTAAAAATTCAAAACATGTATTATGATGTAATATGACTAAAAACGTGGACGGGTGCTTTTTTTAGGCGTTTGGCTAAAATGATTAGGGTTTGCAAATGACGAGTAAGAAAATGAGTGAATTGAATTAGTTAAGCATGAGAAGCGCCCGCCCCACGTTTTTAGTCATATTACACAGTAGTGGCGGATATTGCTTTCAATTTTTTAAATTTATTTTCTTCTTTTTAGTCCGCTTATTAAAAAAAGTGGTTTTAAAAAAAAATAATTTAACTTCTATTTAATAAGTTAACTCTTCTAAGGCAATGTCGTTAACTTCAATCTATCAGCGGATCTTATCTCAAACGACATGTAAGGCTATGGGCAAAACAGAGTAAACATTCAATACGTAGAGAATTAAACATTTTGAAAACTTTTATAGGAATTAAAAGCAAAAAAATTGTTAAAAGAATACAACTTTAGCGCATACTAAATTTCTCCCTTATGCCAATTTCCGTGAGTTGGATAATAATCTATTCTTGGTTACACATTTACTTACATTCGCAGCAGTATTATGTGTCATTGTCTTAGCTCATGTTTTAATTTTGGAAAAAGGAACAATGTAAAAAGAGGATTTGATGATGGTTAATTATAAAATAAAAAAACAAAGGGGGCGCCGTAGGCGCCCTACAACCCCTATTATAAAATACTTTATGTACATTTCAGAAAATTTAATATTTCGTATTTATCAAACAAGGACAAGTTAGTTGGGCTTTTGAAAAAGTTCGGCGCCGTAGGCGCCCTTAAAAAAATTGCATTTTTTAAAAATAAATACATTTCAGCTGAAAACTTCCGTCATTTTTGACGGGTGATACGCTAGTATATATATTATTGTTCTAGCAGTTTAAAACTATACTGAGGCATCTTATCAGGAATGAAACCAGTGAGCCATAAAGCCCCATCTGTAGTGTTTTGACGATAAATAATAAATTTCCTGACGATTACACGAAAATTTTGGTTTTAAACTATTGACTGGCGTCAATGTTCAAAATGTTGATAAAGTTCGCCTACAATGGTTCTAACCCTTCGCCTCTTAACAAACCAAATGTAAAGCTTATTAAGCTAATGACAGTATTGCAGTCTGACTCAGAGACAGAAAATGACGACAGCTCTTCTGATGAATTATTGGGTTTCAAAAGGATGATGAAAGTTACTGAATCCTTGAACCCTCCTAAATGGTGAAAACTTAATGAACACCGATATCCAATGATGTCATTCTTTGCCAAGACCATTATTTGCATACCAGTTACCTCAGTTCCATGTGGATGATTGTTCAGCTAGGCTTGTTATATTGTCAATTAGAACCGCTCGTAACTTGAACCAAATAATGTCAACACACTTGTCTTTTTGCGTAGTTGGTTAAAAGATGACATATAAAGTAGAAATTCCAGTGTTATTTTGACTTTCATCAAGAACCTTAAATAAGTGTTACGTATGACGTCATACATTTTAGTTCTTGGCTTTAATCGATATTAATTATTACGTTTTTAATATATCAAATGTCAATGATTAATTTTAATTAATCGTTGTAAATCGTCATATATATATATATATATATATATATATATATATATATATATATATATATATATATATATAATATATATACATTCATATTATAAACATTTAATTTTGAGGTTATACTATAACCAGAAGCGAATAAAGTGGATGCCCACCTCAATATACTAAGGAGAGACATACAGTTAGCCCACTGTCGGGGGATCTGTTTCCGTTATAGCAAAAGGTTTTATAAATATTTAAAATACGTAGTTTACAGCTACCGTTTATAGGTATATTTATAAATAAAAAAGAAATAAAATTCAGCCATGAATTTTGTTTTGATAGTTTATTCTTTTTAAATAAAATTATTTTTAATAAACTACAAAAGCAAGTATAATATATTCATCTTTAAGATTTAAATAAATATAAAAAGAAATACATTAAAAAAGAAAGAATTATGCCCCTTGATACAATATATGTTTTATTGTTATTGTTGAATTGACGTCACGATAAATAATATCTAGAACAGTGCTGCCAGCGCTAGGTTTTTCAACCTAAATCAAGGTTTTTTCAACCTTGTCTAGGTTTCTAGGTTTTTTATTTAAAAAATAGCCATAATCTAGGTTTTTCTTTAAAAAAGTAAATTAACGATGTATAAGTACAAAATTTAATAAATACGTGCAATTAATACCGTAAATAAATTTGATTTTTCAAAAATAAAATTAAGCATCAAGTGACAACAGTTTTTCAGCCGCTCTGTCATTTTACATTATGATATCTATACCTCTATCATACTATACCACTGAATTGGAAAGATGGTGCTGCTGCAGCGCAATCTGTCTAAAGAAATATGGTACAAGTTAAAACACCTTGAATGAGCCAAAATATTCAATTTTATTAGACCTCATGACAAACTTAACAGCTCTACCATTTTCTTGTGCCTGCGTCTTTCAAGTATTCATGATATAAATCAAAGATAATCTAATACAGCCGTCATATAGACATAGTTATACAAACACGTTTCCTATTCCGTATGCCTCAACAAAAACATACAAATTCTCGTTTTGTCCGTCCGGGATTTGGAGTTGGAATGGGTTACCTGATCAAACAAGGAAAACAAAAATTCTATCAACATTTAAAACTCTATCAACATTTAAAACTCAAATAAAAATGCAAGACTAGACAAAAACAAGAATAAAATTAGGACTCAATAATATTCTGTATAAAAGTAGCGTCTTTAATAGATAAATTAAGAATAATGCAAAGAATTCTGATAAGATTGCCAATAATATTTATAAGGAGACGACATAAGTGATGAATAAATGCAGATATAAGTATATTTTACAAATACATGTAGTTACGTACAACATACACATTAATAAATTATCGGCTGTCCATAAATGACGACACGCATCTAAAAGGGTGGTCGGTCGGGGTGTGGAGGGGGTCACACTTTGTTGAGAAGTGTGACAATAGGGAGGGAGGTGTTTAAGAGCTGTGACGTCACATAAAAAATGCACAACTGTAAACGAAAGCTCCACTTAAATATCTGGTTGCATACAATTAATTTATTTAATGACGTTTTAAATGGCTCAGCGTGAGTTACGATATTAGAATGTATACCTACATTAATTACATACTTAAATAACAAAAAAATTGTTTTGAAACATGCCAAGTTTTAAGTAGGAAATACGGATTTTTTTAGTGTGGGGGAGGGGGGGAAGCTTTGTGACGTCATATTTGTTTATTTTTAGGGTGTGTAGGTTTTTTCTTTTGGATAAAGGTTTTTTATGACATGTTGGCTACGTTTATCCCAAAATTGTCACTGGCAGCACTGCTCGGGTTACGCCTGTCCCGACTTACGCTTCTTCGTGGTTACGACCTCATACCCATAAAAATAAATAATATTTAATTAATCTTTCCGACTTACGCCGTTAATATTTCTTGCCATTAATCTTTTAAAAAATAGCGTTATCTTTTTTTAATGCACCTTTTATGTCACTAACTGTAAAATTTATTATAGCTCTGTACATACAGTCCCTTACAGCAGTGGTCCCCAAACTTTTTACAGCCGCGGAACGGTCAAAGTTCAATAGTCGATTGATTATACAGGAATTTAAGATTGTTTTGATTTATAATTTTTATTCAATTGTACATGCTGTTAAAACAAATGAAATTACACCAAAAATAAATTTAAATGGTTTAATATTTTAACTTGCTAGAACATTAAATCAATGTGAACCCTGAGCTTGTTTCTCTGCGTCGAGACGGTTCAATCTGGTGATAATAGGAGACAATGACACCCGAAATGTGCTGCTTATGTCCAGTATATTCCATATTTTTTTGTTTTGGTTGCTGTCACTGCAGAAACCCTGATTCACAGATATAAGCTGTCGGAAATGGCAATTGAGATTTAATTGCTATGGTGTCAAGCTTAGAATATTTCGCTATAACTTTAACCCAGAAGACTGGAAGAGTCTCGGACGTTATTCAGAGGACGACGCCAATTGCATCCTCGAGTACTTGAACTTCTTCTTGCACATACATGCAATAACCGCCTGGTCTGTTGACAAATGGGTCAAAGATTCATACCATACCACTTCGTGGGCCTTCTGTGGTTGAGAAGTAGCGGTGCTGAAAAAGCTTTGGATCTATTTTTAACCCACTCCCTTGTAAGCTAGCGAGTTGAAATTTTGCAGGCAGAATTGTACCAATGTTAGAAATGATGTATCAACATTTCAGATAAATCGAATGTACCGTAATGAAATTAATAAATTGTGAGATTTCCTTTATTTATCTCTATGTAACATGTTACATTTTTTGCTATATTGTCGCGGTGCGTATTAAATTGAACAACCTTTCCTGTCGCGCAATAAGTTGCGTATTTTATTGACAATACTTTTTATAAACATATTCCTGATCGGTGCGCATTATATTAATCATGTTTTACGACACATAACTACAATTTTGTATTTTTGGATTGTCTTGTGCTGCGTATTATAATGAACATTCTTTTAGTTATGTCTCGTACATAAAGGATTTATGGTCAAAAACTTGTTTATTACGGTTTTTTAATTACATATACACTGTCCATATTATTTTTTGTACGTAAATAATATAACATTTTTTATTTTACTTTAATATGTGGTGTATATCTTATCATGCATTTGAATTTCAAGCCAAAATATTGAAGACTGACATATATATCATATCATTTTTTTAAATCTCTGTTGGTGTGTGCGTGTGTTTGTGTGTGTGAGGTAGGTGTTGATAGTCTCTTCTTTTAACAATAGTTACAGACAGTTAAGTACTACATATCTTTAAAAATCAAGTCATTGTATAAAGGGATATAATTAATTTTTTTCAATTATGTTTTTAATCAGTTTTGTTTAATGTCTTTTTTACCACGTTATTATCAACTACCTTTCGTTTCTGTCGGTCTGTCTGCACAATTTCAAATATTCCAACATAAAGTTAAACCAATTCTGATGGTCCTAGAGATCTCAAAGTTTTACCACAGATATATCTTAGATAACAATGTATTGTATCAACATTTCAGATCGATCGAATGTATCGTAATTAACTTAATGCATTTGTTAGTTTATCTCACTATAGCATCTGTATCCCTCTGCTATTGTTCACATCCACGTGTCAGTTCACCCCAGCCATCGATGACCATATTCCCTTGTTTACATTTGCTTACACTTTATTTAATGACGTTTTAAATAGCTTCGCGCGTGTTACAATATTAGACTGCAGCCTCACACAAAATACACACTTAAATTACATTAACATGATTTGAAACATGCTCATTTTCAAAATAGGAAATACGGCTGTTTTTTGTTTTTTTAAAGGGGGGGGGGATAGTATTCTGATGTCATATTTATTTATTTTTATGGTGTATAGGTTTTTTCTTTCGGATCTAGGTCTTTTTTTTACGTCTCGGCTACGTTTTTCCCAAAATTGTCACGGGGAGCATCTTACGTCCACAATTTTATATTTATGAGGGGTTATTTTGTTAGGTCTATCTATCATAAGCAGACTGAAGTTATCACAGGAGGTCTTCGGGTTACGCCGGTCCCGACTTAAGCTGCTTTCTGATTACGAACTCACCTCTATATAAAAGCATAAAATAATATTTTTTGCCTTACGCCGTTAATATTTACTCTAAGTCATACTTAAATAAATGCTTTCTCTATTTTAATAAACTTTTTATGTCACTAACTCAGGGGTAGGGAAAACATGGTTCGCGAGCCAGATGTGGATCTATTGATGGATGCATCTGTCTCGCGAGCCAGATGTGGCTCTATTGATGGATGCATCTGTCTCGCGAGCCAGATGTGGCTCTATTGATGGATGCATATGTCTCGCGAGCCAGATGTGGCTCTATTGATGGCTGCATCTGTCTCGCGAGCCAGATGTGGCTCTATTGATGGATGCATCTGTCTCGCGAGCCAGATGTGGCTCTATTGATGGCTGCATCTGTCTCGCGAGCCAGATGTGGCTCTATTGATGGATGCATCTGTCTCGCGAGCCAGATGTGGCTCTATTGATGGATGCATCTGTCTAGCGAGCCAGATGTGGTTCTATTGATGGCTGCATCTGTCTCGCGAGCCAGATGTGGCTCTATTGATGGATGCATCTGTCTCGCGAGCCAGATGTGGCTCTATTGATGGATGCATCTGTCTCGCGAGCCAGATGTGGCTCTATTGATGGATGCATCTGTCTTGCGAGCCAGATGTGGCTCTATTGATGGATGCATCTGTCTCGCGAGCCAGATGTGGCTCTATTGATGGATGCATCTGTCTCGCGAGCCAGATGTGGCTCTATTGATGGATGCATCTGGCTCGCAGACAAAAGTTCGATTATAGAGAACATGTTTCTTCACACTCCTTCGATCTACATATTAATTGCGTATAAAATTATATAAATCAGCTAAATATGAAAATACAAATATTGTCTTTCCAAATATGTTGGAAACACAATCTTGTCCATACAACAAGCAGTGATGCCATTTGGAAACAAGCTAGAACTCTTCATCGCCGACATTGAAACATATTGTTTACTTAACTTTGAAATACTTGGAGAGTTCAAAGATACGTGCACACCAAGTGGCTCTGTTTATTATATTAATATGCAGCAGCTAGCATGCGTCACGTCTAATCTCCTGCAGGCATTTAAAGCGTGCTTTTAAAAAAAGAATTCAAGAGCACAAACATCTTTTTAAGTTTATCACCCATCCACACGAGTGTGCAGTGGACAGCACTTACCTGAGATGCATCCCCGTTGTCTCCTTCAGAGATGTTGAGCTCCAGGCTGCTGACCTGAAGGCGTCAGACATGTGTGTGAATAAGCTGGAAGTTATCAACACGCAGATCAGCTGATTGTCATATCTTAGAAAGCGCTTCCCGTCACATACCACACACTGCAGCGTGTGAGTATTGCTGTACGAACAATGTTTGGCACTGCGTATGCGAGCAGTCTTTCTCGTATCTGTCGTATTTGTATCTGTTACAGACGCTCCTTCTATACAGAAGATTATTGCGTCCTACG
>CALYLW010001946.1:71498-136498 GCA_944989445.1 Ampullaceana balthica
CTGTTACTTAAACCTAAGATGGACCAGATAGAGGCCCTATATATTTAAACAATAACAACTCGCTGTTACTTAAACCTAAGATGGACCAGATAGAGGCCCTATATATTTAAACAATAACAACTCGCTGTTACTTAAACCTAAGATGGACCAGATAGAGGCCCTATATATTTAAACAATAACAACTAGCTGTTACTTAAACCTAAGATGGACCAGATAGAGGCCCTATATATTTAAACAATAACAGCTCGCTGTTACTTAAACCTAAGATGGACCAGATAGAAGCCCTATATATTTTAAAAAAACTGGCTGTTACTTAAACCTAAGAGTTAATGGAGTTATTAAATGAAATTTATCTCTCTTTCTTTCTCTCTTTATCTCTAACTTTCTTTTTCACTCGCTGTCTCTATCTTTTTCTGTCTTTCTCTGTCTCTCTCGCTTTCTCTTTCTGTCTATTTGTCTCTTTCTGCCCCCTCTCTCTCACCGTCTCTCTCTTTCATTCTCTTTTGTCTCTGTCTGTCTGTCCCTCTTTCCTTTCTCTCTCTCTCTCTTTCTGTTTCTTTCAACGACACTTTTCTCTGTCTTCGTCTCGCGCTCTCTCTGTCACTCTTTATATATCTTTCTTCTCTCTCTCTGTCTCTTTCTGTTTATCTCTCTCTTTCCCTCGGTCTCTCTCTTTCTTTCTCCCCTCCCTCACACTATCACTCTGTTAACAGCCATCACCAATGTTTTCTTTTTGTTTTATTGTTTCCACATTAACTTTCACACCATTTCACTTATCGTCCCATTCATACTCAGATTTCACTCCACGGGGGCATGTCACTCACATCACCATGCTTTTCTAGATTACTAACCTTTTGAAAATGTACTTTTTGTGTGTCTTTAACACTGTTTATTTGTATTTGTATCACACAAAAAATTGAAGGCAAACAAAAATCAATGTTAACAGGTTAAATAAACAGACAAGCATTTGTTAAGCTACTAAGCCAGAGGTTCCCAACTGTTTTTGGGTGGCGACACCTTTGTATAAAAGCCATGTGACCCGCGGCCCCCGTGAAATTTAAATAAGTCACTTTCAAGAAAGCTTTTACAAAATAGAGCAAATTTGCATTATAATGAATATTTTAGTCGATAATTGGCGACCCCAAGAAAACAAAAAGTATTTATTAAAATTTATTTTTTGTTACTTTGTATTAAATATACAATGTAAGAGTACACTTTTAAATATAAGCCAAATAATTAATAATTGACATATATAAAATATTTTACTTAGAAAAGTTTAAGACCGCTAGTTTCTAACAATCTATATTATGTATAACAAGTGAAACACCAACTTATTTATGACTACCGCATTTTCTATTTTTTGTCAGGTCAACTAATGGCCTACCGTAAACAGTCTGAAATTATGACAGGGAGTCCTCGGGTACCCCAGTCCCAACTTACGCTGCTTCGTGGTTACGAACTAACCTCCATAAAAATAAACAATACGTTATTAATCTTTCCGACTTACGCCATGAATACTTCTGGTCCTTCATCTTTTAAAGAATAGTTTTCTCTTTTTTAATACACATTTTATGTCAATAACTGTAACATTTATTATAGCACTGTACGTACAGTCCTTTACAGCAGTGGTCCCCAAATGTTTTACAGCCGATGAAGGGTCAAAGGTCAATAGTTGATTGATTATACAAGAACTTTAGTTTGTTTTGATTGATACTTTTTATGCAAATGTATATGCTGTTAAACAAAGGAAATTACATCAAAAACTGAATTAAAATGGTTTAATATTTTAACTTGCTAGAACATTACATCAATGGAAACCCTGAGCTTTGTTTCTCTGCATCAAGACAGTTCAATCTGGAGGTTATAGGAGACAATGACACCCGAAATGGGCAACTTATGTCCAGTTTTATCTCCGTTGTTTTGTTTTAGTTGCTGTCACTGCAGAAACCCAGCTTTACACATACAAGATGTCCGAAATGGCAATTGAGATTTAATTGCTATGGTGTCAATCTTAGAATATTTCGCTATAACTTTAACCCAGAAGACTGGAAGAGTCTCGGACGTTATACAGAGGCCGACGCCAATTGCACCCTCGAGTAGTTAAACTTCTTCTTGCACAGACATGCAATAATCTTTTGTTATGGAAAAATGCACAATCCAGAGAGAAAAACACCATTGTAAATATTTTTTTCTATTTAATGATCCTTTCGCGTCCCGTTACCATTCCGTGGGCCTGGAGTTGTGGACCACTGCTGTTTAGGGTTTTTATTAATGTTCCGACTTACACTGAAAATCGGTTTCCAACGCGTCTTAAGAACGAATTAACGTCATAACACGTGGACCCCGTGTATTAAGGACGTAGGCTTTAAACTTAATTTAAAATGGGATCAGATGGAGGCCCTCTATATTTCAGAAATACAAGCTCGTTACTTAAACCTAAAAATTGGTAGAATCAAAGGTTCAAGTGATGAACGGGTCTTATTGACAATATAACCAGCCGAGCTGAACAATCGTTTACATAGCTCTATATTGTCTCAGCTAAAGTTTCTGATACTTTAGTGTATTTTTAGTTGGGAGGTTGTATGTAAGTGAAGTGTTAGAACCATGGTGGCAATGTTCACTTTAAGCAGTTCGGCTGCGCAGATATTTGGCTGACGCCACGCAGGAGTTTAGAATCACCGCGCAGCAAATTTTGTAAAATATTGCACCAAAAGTGCACGGTGTGCAACTTTGCACACAAGTTTTTTTAAACTTTGCACACGGACCAACGAAGCTTAGACTTAGAGGGACCATTGCATGGTAGGCAAAACGATTTCTCTCAATGGACACAATAACCTTTAGCAACATTTTGAACATTCACGTTATTCAATAGTTTAAAACCAAAATGTTCGTGTAATTGTCCGGACATTAGTTTATATTTATCGGCTGCAATTTTGTATATTTTACTTCCAGTACATTTATAAGTAGTGGGTCATTAATCGTTAAAAAAAATTTAATCGTTAAAATTTTTAACGATTAATCGATAAATTAATCGTTAATTTCCGCATCCCTAGTTATTACTGAAGTAACCTCATAATTTTTTGCGTGTGTGTCTGTGTGTGTGTGTCTCTGTGTGTGTCTGTGTGTGTGTCTGTGTGTGTCTGGTAGTTGTTGATAATCTCTTGTTTAAACAACAGTCACAACCAGTTAATTACTGCATTTTAAATCAAGATAGCATATTAGGTTAGCTATTTTTTTTAATTATGTTTTTTTTAGTGTCAAATTTTTATTCAAAGTTATTTGTTCTCAATTTGTTTTAAATATAAACATAATTATAAAATATAAAATTCAAGCCATAATATTTATGAATTACGTATATAATATACCTTATTGAAAAACGTCCAAAACAGCGAGTTCTTAACAATCAGAAATGTGTATAAAGCGAGAGAATTAAATTTCTTTCTTTGATAACTTACATTACCGTATAAAGCAATTTTTTGTCAGGTCTTCTAATGGCCTAACATAAATTGACAGAAGACTGGTGAGAAACATCACCCGTGTGTCATGTGCTGGTGAGAAATGAATTGCAAGCTCCCCTCCCTCCCCCAAATTAATTAGTCCCATGAGTTAGTCCACAGAAAGAGTGAAATGGAACTGAAATGAACAAGTGAATCTATTGACACCCCACGCTCCCACTCAGAGACTAACTCACAATAAAACATCACAACACATGTGTATCCTTAGTGTGAGTGATTCTTTTTTACATTACACGCTTTTATTTAAGTCACAATGTTTGTATGTTGTATCCATCCTTCCTTCAAATCTTGAAACGTAAAATTAAACCACTTCTGATGGACCTACTATTACTATTTCTTCAATTACTACATTACTATTTCTTCACCTTTCTTTCTGTCACTTTTTTCTCTCCGTGTAACTCTCATTCTATGTCTGTCTGTCTCTCTTTCTCGCTCTGTTTCTATCCCTCTTTATCTCTTTTTCTCGCAACGACATTTTCTCTCAGTCTTTGTCTCTCGCTCCCTCTGACTCTCTATATAGTATATCTTTCTCGCTCTCTTTCTATACCTCTTTTTCTCGCAACGACATTTTCTCTCAGTCTTTGTCTCTCGTTCCCTCTGACTCTCTCTATAGTATATCTTTCTCGCTCTGTTTCTATCCCTCTTTTTCTCGCAACGACATTTTCTCTCATTCTTTGTCTTTCGCTCCCTCTGACTCTCTCTATAGTATATCTTTCTCGCTCTGTTTCTCGTTCTGTATATCTCTCTCTTTTCTTCAAATTCTCTCTTTCTCTCTAAATCTTTATTTCTCTCTCTTTCTCTCTCTATCTTTATTTCTCTCTCTTTCTCTCTCTATCTTTGTTTCTCTCTCTTTCTCTCTCTATCTTTATTTCTCTCGCTTTCTCTCTCTATCTTTATTTCTCCCACACTCCCCCCTCTCTCTCTCTTTCTCTCTCTATCTTTATTTCTCCCACACTCCGTCTCTCTCTCTCTTTCTCTCTCTACCTTTATTTCTCCCACACTCCCTCTCTCTATCTATTTCTCTCTCTCTCTGACTCTCTTCGTCTCTCTCTGTTTCTCTCTCTCTCTCTATCTACCTCTCTTTTTCTATCTCACTTTGTATTGAATATATAAGTTAATAATTCAGTTAAACATTCAATCGGAAGTGTTGCAAATTGACATATATAATATATCTTACTTAAGAAGTAGAAGACAACGACATTTTAACAAACTAATTTCTTTATATTTTGAGAAATTTAATTTTTAATAGCACCTGGCAGTATATCTAGTTGAATTTCAATTTTTTTGCCCGGTCTACAATGTCATAACATAAACAGAGAGAATTGATTATTATGATACTAGGCTCCAAATTTAATTTTCGATGGGGCCAGATAGATGCCCTATATATTTTAAAAAATAACAGCTTTCTGTTACTGAAACCTAAGAGTCAAGGGAGTTATTGAATGAAATTGAACTGAAATGAACATATGAATATATTGACACCCCACGCCTTGACCAGGGCTGGATTAACCTATAGGCAAACAAGGCATGTGCCTTGGGCACCAAGCGTTTGGGGGGAACCACAAGTCCTCAAGAAAAATGTGTATATTGGCTTATATATATATATATATATTGCATATTGTGTATATTATGGACAATCGACATGACGTTAGCAAATCTCAAATGTAATATTAAATCGCACAGGGGCACATTAAATGGAAGTATGATTGGGCTAAAGCCAAGGGCCCCCCTCGCCCAATGATTTAAGACTAAATTAAGGGACTACAAACTTATTAAATTGTATAAGAAAATGGCTGAACAAGGCCCCAGGTGGAATTGCTGCCAGGGGCCCTGTGAAATCTTAATTGAACCCTGAAATCGCTTTTAAAGGGAAAAATGAAAAATTTGGATCTTTACAAAATTGAATTTTCTAGGGTTGCTGGAGTTGGTCAGTCAGTTTGATCCATATTTAGCATCACACATTGATAAATAAGGAAATTCTGGAAAAAGAAATCCTTCTTGTGTATCCCAAACTATATGTGAAGAACTGAATAAAATTATGTCCCCAAAAGTCCATCAAGTAATTATAGATGAAGTAAAGGCTTCCGGTTATTTCAGCTTGTTATTTCACCCGATATTTCCTTATAGATAAGTTAAGCGTTGTTCTTCGATATCTGGTAGATGGAGAGCCCATTGAGCGCTTTTTGACTTTCTTGGTGCTGCAAAGTCACACCGGTGAAGATATGGCTAAACAAGAGTTGCAGTACTTACGTGAAGTTTGCAATATTGATTTTGCGAAATGCAGAGGTCAGTCTCAGATAACGCTAATATGTCTTGGTATTACAAGGGCATGCTGAACAAAATTCTAGAGGGAAATTATTTTTCTATCTACATACCCTGTGCTACCCATTCACTAAATCTGGTAGGCAGAAGTGCCGTTGACTCTTGTTTAGAGGCAGTAAACTTCTTCCATACAGTGCAACTGGTCGATCCTTTTTTTCAGCTTCAACCAACAGATGGAAGATTCTGAAAGGATGCTTTGTGGATTGAACGCTGGTAAAATCTCTTTCCGATACCAGATGGGAAGCACATGTTGTTGGAACTAAAGCTATTCTAAAGTCTCATCCTCAGATTATAGAAGCGAAGAGTGTTTACAATAAGACCTGTCACAGAAAGGGGCACCAGAAGAGAAGCAGACAAAAATTGCAAAGAAGATACAAGAATTATAATTTGCTCTCAAGCAGTTAGATTTTCTTGTCTGGTGGATGTACCACAAACATCTCAGTGTTATATAGGACTAATACATGCTTATCCTGAAGATCTGAACAATAATTTATATTCTGATGTACAAAAATTACACTCATATATTCGCAAGTTTCGTGCATAAAAATCTGAAAACAACACGTTGAGTCATGCAGAATTATACAAAGTAATAGAGATAACATCCAGTTTGCTTTTCCAATGTAGAAATGGACTTGCGCATATTTTTAACATTAATGTTTACGAACGTTTAAATTGAGCGCTCTTTTTAAATAATTTATAGTAACTCGTGGTGTCTGGTTTCTTGATTGCTTGTCGGTCGCCAAAACTTTGTATCGATTTGTAACCCACTTCCTAGTAAGCTAGTGAGCTGAAATTTAGCAGGCAGTTTTGTGGCGATAATAAAAACTATGTATCAAAATTTCAGATCGATCGAATGTTCTGTAATTTAATTATTGAATTTTTAGTTTATTTTATTTATTCCTATGTAACGTGTTATTTTTTGAGATAGAGTGTCGCGGTGCGTATTATATTGGACAAACTTTCTGTCGCGCAATAAGGTGCGTATTTTATTGAAAACACGTTTTATGAACATATTCCTGATCGGTGCGCATTATGTTAAACCTGTTTTACGACACAACTGCAATTTTGTATTTTCGGATGGTCTTGCGCTGCGTATTATAATGAACAAACACTTTTTATAAAAATATTCCTGATCGGTGCGCATTGTATTAAACATGTTTTACGACACAACTACCATTTTGTATTGTTGAATGGTCTTGGGCTGCGTATTATAATGAACATTCTTTTAGTTACATCTCTTACGTAAAGGATTTATAGTCAAAAACTTGGTTTTTTACGTTTTTTAAAAAAAAATCCCTTATATTAACTCGTGGTGTCAGGTTGCTTGATTGCTTGCTTGTCGGTCGCCAAAATTTTGGATCGATTTTTAACCCACTTTCTCGTAAGCTAGCGAGCTGAAAATTAGCAGGCAGTTTTGTGGCGATGATAAAAACTATGTATCAAAATTTCAGATCGATCGCATGTACTGTAATTAAATCATTGAATTTTTAGATTATTTTATTTATTCCAATGCATCATGTTATTTTTTTAGATAGAGTGTCGCGGTGCGTTTTATATTGAACAAACTTTCTGTCGCACAATAAGGTGCGTATTTTATTGACAACACGTTTTATAAACATATTCCTGATCGGTGCGCATGATGTTAAACATGTTTTACGACACAACTGCAATTTTGTATTTTCGGATGGTCTTGCGCTGCGTATTATAATGAAATTCTTTTAGTTACGTCTAGTACATAAAGGATTTATAGTGAAAAACTTGGTTTTTTACGGGCTTTTTTATTCTCATTTAAAACGAACAAAAAATCCAAGTAGATCGGCAATGAAACAAGAAAGGTTTTATTCCTTATCTCTGCGGAAGATTGAGGAAGACTTGTTGCGCAAAATTAACTTTGATGATGTACTGAAAAAGTTTGCCAGATGCAAATCTAGTAAAAAAAAACTTTAAAATGTAAATATGTGCTCTCTATGACTTTCTCATGTGTTAAAAAAGTTACCGTAATTTTATCTGTTAACTATTTTTTATTACAGAAAAACCTTATTGTATGTTTTATATGAGTGATAATAGTACAATTATATGTAGGAACAACTGTTTTTCTTTGTTAGTTTTTTGCATAATATTGAACATAAAAGTGGTCAGTGGAGGATCGGGGCCTGGGACAGAAGGGGGGACCAATGTGGATTTGTGCCTTGGGCACCAAGATAGCTTAATCCGGCCCTGGCCTTGCCTCAGAGACTAACACCAGGGCCGTCTTAACGCATAGGCCCGTTGGGCATTAGACCGGGGGCCCACAAGCATAGGGGCCCCATGCGAAATTTTTGTAGGATATCGGAAAACCTGTATAAAATTATATTTATTTAAATTTTATTTTATAAAAATCTAGGGCTGCTGAAATTAACGATTAATTTCTCGATTAATCGTTAAAAAAATTATCGATTATAATTATTTTAATTGATAAAATTTGATTAAAATTAAAGAAAATATTTATAAACATTTTTTAAAAATGTTATTAATAGAAAATTAATTATTTAAATTAATAATAATTTATATATTACTAGTGTATTACCCGTCAAAAATGACGAAAGTTTTCAAAATGGATATATTTCAGTTTTTGTAATTGTCCCTTTTGCTTGAAAGCCGCATAGTAAATAATCAGAAAATGTAGAGACCAAGAGAGAAAAGTTAAATCTATTTTCCATATTGAACAATTTTATGCGGACGTTTGAAAATGGTGTTTTTTTTTGTTTGTTTGTTGTTTTTTTTGTTTTTCGTTGTTGTTTTTTTTTCCATTTTTTTTCAAGGCTAATTTTTTAGAAGTGCGCTTACTAAAATCTAGCGTTACGAACGGACATAGCAGAGTATATACTTTGATTATATATACGAATATATATGTGTTATGAGAAAATCTCCAAGCTTAGGCATCGCGTTATAATAGTTTGCATGAATATAATGATATAATCAGGATAATAGTAAATGTATAGTGAATTACACACAGCATATGGTGATACTACAGCAAAGAAGTTTGAAGTTCGAAGTATTAACAAATATTGCTGAGGAGTCAGCCGGACGTTAACTTGTTGCATTGAATAGTGCGCACCAATTATGAGTGCACCAATAATACAGCACAGAGCGTTAAAAATAAATTATGTGAATGTAATGTGATCCACATCAAGGACATCTGTGATTTGAAGCAGTTTAAGCTTCATGGATGATTATGACTTGTCAGTTTATTCGCCCATTTGTCCACATTATTACCACAACATTACCAAAATATGTAAAAAATAATATGTAATTTTTACATATGTTAATAACAAAAAACTATTCATTTTGCATGAAACGTAGTAAGCAAAGTGTGTCACAGGATAACAGAAAAGATTAAATTATCAACTGTCAATCATATTAACAATTTAATATAAACGTGTTAGTAATTCACATAAACGTTTTTATTATTGTCAAGTCAGCACCTTTTCAAGATCTATTATGACTTGTCAGTTTATGCGCCCATTCGCCCAAAAATTATTACCTCTACATTATCAAAAACATGTAAATAAAAAATTGTAACTAATTACAAATATGAATAACAAAGAACTATTTATTTTGCATGAAACCTTTGAAGTAATATATTAATCACTGGATAAATGAAAATATTAAAGTATCAACAGGAAATCGTATATAAAATTTAATATACACGTTTTAGGAATTCTAATAAACGTTTTCATTATTGTCGAGTCAGCACCCCTTCCAGTTCTATATTAAAAGCAAAGATTTCTTTATTCCGAATTAGTCTAAGACGCATTAAAATATTACATGTAAATAACAATAAAAAAAACTATTGTGGGGAGGAGTCCGATTTTTAAATATGTTATTTTTTTAAACATACAAATATGCAATCTCAAAGTGTATAAAAGAAATACAAACGCTAAACTGAAGCATAAGTTGGCAAATTTCATCTGCAGTATTAAATAATGGCTTTGTAGTTCAAAACGCATCGAAACTTGACAACCAAATGACAACCAACTGTAAATTTCATAAACCGAAAAACGAATGTTATATTTTAATATAGAAAATTTATAATTACGTTCGTAATATTGACATGGAAACATACACAAAAAACGGATATTTAATACAAAAAAATAATCCCTATATATATTGCGCCTAAGCACGTCCGTGTGAAGCCGCAATGCCCGGTAACTCTTGATTTTTTTTTAAAGTTGAAAATATAGATGAAAAAACATAATGATTTTGGTTCTGAGATTAACAGAGCGTTTGGTGTTTCGCGCCGTAAAATAATATATGATGTCACGTCATTGTTATTATAATAAATTGGGAAAAGGAAATGTAAAAAGAGCAGTGGCTTATTTGATGTTATTTAGGTATATTATCGGAACAAGCACCGCAAGAGTGTATCAACTGTAGAAAAATTCTAACAAACACCATGGCAAGCTGGAATAATTGTTGTTAAAGCAGTCTATTTTATTCAGGCTAATTTCAACATTAAATTGCATGAAATAAATTTATAAATAGAAAATGCACACGAACAGCGTTTGTTGCATGATGCAAATGTTTAAAAATGATGAGAGCAAAAATCCGTTAATTTTATTTACACAAGTATCTACCAATTCGTCCTTCTTCACTGCTTGATGGAAAGATCACGGGAAGTAATTGAATATGACTGAAATAATTGTTAATGATATGATCAATTTCTCATCATTTTTTTCAGGTAAGGTTTTATGTTATGTTTCATGTGAAAAGAAAATGAGCCCTGCGCATTAGTTGGACGATTGCTTTCATGGATCGCCACAATGGGAAATAAACATTGAAAGGACTTACAGGCGCTTTCAAAGAAGAAATTGCATTATATACAGTTATAATATGTACTTGGGAAATATTGAGGCTAATTAGTAGCACGTTTATTTCGTGAAATTTTGAAGGTAATTTTTCAATAATAAAATCACCCAAATCTGGGTCGAACTAATTTTATCTTTGCCACTGTGAATTACTATAGAAATATATGTGAAAAAATGATTTAAGTGCAGACGAATTATCAAATTTATATTTCAATATAAGTTTTGATACACCTACGTTTATAATTGGACGGAAGCAAATGTTTACGTGCTTATAACAACATCAAAATTGAATACAATTAAATTTATAACAAAAAATGCACAAGGACCCGCATTTTTGCATTTAATAAGTGATTTGTGATTTTAAAAAATTGCAAATATTTGTTGATTTATTTACCTTATGTGCTTACATAATACAAGAGAGTGTTTAGTATCGATTGCTCTATAAACTGACATTAAGGGAAGCTGTATTGAAAGTAAACGCTCAGGGATTTTAAATAAGAAAATGGAATATGTATAGGAGTTATATACACTGGTGTAAGAGTGAGGCTAATAAGCGGAATAGTTATTTTTATAAAGAGGGGCAACTTTGTGAACTATTTTAAGGGTGCTTTTTATTTCTAGGGGCAGGAGTTAATAATATCACAAAACCCTGGGTGGCAAAACTATTTCTTAACCACTGATAATATCCTTTTTGCAAAGCTAAGCTAAACCAACGGAGTAAATTGTAAGCCCAAACCTTGCTTCTCAAAGTGTGTCTTTTAAACAAATAAACTATATTTCCTAACATCTCTAACCTAGGCATCAATATTCACATAAGTATTATATAGCTCAATAAAACTTATCATATTAATCCTGAATAAAGCTCATGCATAATCTGTAATGGAGTGGATGTTGTGGATTAATGGGAATGATAAAGCTTGCCTTAAAAAACAAAACAAAAAAAAATTAAAAATTAAAAACCTTTTTTTTAAAATGAGGAATATTGGAGTAGAATAATTCCATGGCATGGTATGAGCTTCGGTTAATAACTGCAGAGTTGTCTATTGTGTAGGTGGGCTTGTTGTTATTTTTATGTCTGCTAATGTTGCGCCTCTAACAAGACTACAAGTATTTATCTTCTAAAACCATTCATATTTGTTTCAATTTACGTCTTGACAGTGATTTCCTTATTGTTGTATATTATCGGTTTTAGCATCAGAAATAAATTATATTGCAAGCTGGTATGATTTTTTTGATAAATCAGTCAACTTTATGCAGGCAAATAACAAAATTAAATTCCCTAAAATTAAAATTATACGGAAAGCAGTGAGTTTGACTGGTATTTGATACATGAAGCAAGTGATTAGTAAAGAAAACAATGAAAGTTTTTGTTAGGATGGAGGTTTATTTACCTCAGGTGCTTAACTAGTGTACGTAATTTTTTATCTGGAACGATTGCTCAATAAACTGCCACAAAGGAATATATTAATGGAAAAAAAGGTTCGCTACTGTTAGATACGAACATGTATTATATATAGGGGTTATATGCACGGGCGTAAGAGTGTAGCTAATAAATGAAACAGTTATTTTTATATTTTTACATTGAGTGGCAACTTTCTGACCTTTTGAGGGGTAATTTTCATTGGTGGGGACATGAGTCAATAATATCCTGGGGGGGCATAAACACTATATCTTAGTAACTGCTATATAATTTTTGCAAAACTAAAACTAAACCATCAGGGTACATTTTAAGCCCAAACCGTGCAATTCAAAGTATTTCTTTAAGGGGGGAGGGGTAGCCAAAATGCTGAATTGTTAAATACCTTATAAAATCTTATTTTTTCCTCATTAGTTGTTAGAAGTAGTTATTAAAACATGAAATTAAGTTATATTTGATCAAAAAAATTTTTTTTTGCTTTTGATTTGAATAAATGTGTTAGAATTTGACGTTTTTATATGCTTTCGTAGAATCAAAATTTTAAAAAAACCACCTGTAGCAAGTGAACAATAATTTCTGTGCTACTTGCCATCATCAAAATGCATGCACTGACAGAAGGAAATTTAAGTATCTTGAAAAAAAAATTATTTTGAATTTTTAAAGTTGTAAGAAAAAATTTAATAGTATTTTTCCGCGTTAGAATTTTTAAAAATCACAATAACTTTTTAAAAATGCATTCTGTGTAAAAATCCTTCTGAGAGTGTAGAGATATATATGTAATGAGCATGTTCTATAAATTTTAGCCAATTCTATCAGGCCATTCACAAAATATTTTGATTCTAGCATCCAGATTCTTTAAAAAATATACAATTGAGAAAACGCAAAAAGAAAGTTTAAAATGAAAATTTTATTCTGATTTTATACCTCAAGCACATCCAAATTTATTTTTTATTAAAGTTAAACATAATATTGTTAGAATAAACACAGAAATAATTCTAAAATAGCATTATTTATTTTTTAAATGTATACTTTATAACCCCTACCCCAAAAAAAAATATCAATTTTCACCACTTTCATAATGTTACCCCAATCTAATCTAATATATTTCTGTTCAGCTAAAATTCTTGAAGTAAATATTGTTTTCCTTCTTCTCTTTGCTTTATTGCTTTCATTTTGGTGATTTAAAAGTAGGGCATGAGTGATCTTTCGGTTCCTCGTCGTCGGTAGAAGATGCATGGTAAAATGTAGCAATATACTTTTCTGTCTCAGTTCAGAGGGACTGCTGATCTTGCTGGCTGCAGCCTTCTTATAATACTGTTGAATCAAGTTAATTATTATCTGTAAATTAAAACAATGAAATTACATTACAATTAGGAAATTAGAAAACAATTATACCTTAAAAGTGCAATGTCATATTTTGTTAATCAAATATTTAGTTTTTAAAAAATATATTAGAAATTCAAGTCAAGTCTATATTTTACTGATTTACACAAATCTCAAATGAATTTAATAATGACAACAAATGCTAATTAAATAATAGAAATATTTTTACCTGAGTTAGAACTTCCAGCTTTGCGAATACCCAAAGTTGTAACAAACTTAGTAGATTCAGCAGTCACAAGCCTCCTTAGCGCAGTTCCTAGTCCTAGTCTTAGCCACATGATTTGTGCATTCTTCTTTTATTTGAACATCATATGGGGAAAACAAAATATTCACAAATTATTTCATAAGCAATGGTCAGTAATAATTTCTTTCCTATTGTTTCCTCATAAAACTAACACAAAGGCAATATTACTACAGTCTGTAATAGAGCTGAATAAAACTAGTAAAAGCATAAGTCATATAATTTTTATAAAATATAATTGATTTTCTAAATTCTAAGCCCTAGTATAACTGTACTGTATACAGCATGGATACTATTTATTTTTCCACTATTTACTGTAACTAATACTAATAAGTGATAATGCCACTACTTAGTAGTCTACTACTACTAGTACTACTACTAACTAACTACTAGTACTACTACTAGGCCTCACTAAAAAAATAATATATTATATTGAATTGAGACAGTGAAAGTAGAAAAAAATATACAATTGCTTACCTTATAAGTTTTAGTATAATCTGATTGCAAAATTATAATCAAGAATAATTTTGTATTGAAAGTTGTAGATCGATTGATCGCAATGTGAGAAAAAGATAGAGGGAAAATGGCGTCTCGTATAAACAATCGTGATGCATTGTGGTCCGACGTTCACCGGGACTCGGTTTTCCCCGTACTAAATATAGTAACATTGAGGATGGTATTTATAGCTACCAATGATATTACAGTATTTTGAAACGGTGAACCATTTCAAATTTTCACTTGGCTTTGTAGGCAGTCTATATATAGATGAAAATAGGTCGGCTAGAACAACGATTCCATGGCCTTTCCAACGATACCTAATGTGACGGGAAAGCAGTATAGCAAGTAGCCCGTTGTTATGGGCCAAAAAGCAGCATTTTCGGAAATAAAATCTATTTTCTTGATTGACATATGTTATTCAAAGTCAAATTAAACAATTAATACATCATTTAATTATATTTTTTGATATGCAATTTTGTTCATAAGATGTTCAAGTACAAAAATATGTTAAAATCGCAAAATCGATTTTTTACAACTCAACTATCAATTTTACCATAAGTTGGCTACCCCTCCCCCCGTTAAGTCTTAGATATAAATACAAAGAAAAATAATCTGTTTATTATAGTGGAACATGTATCAGCCAATTTATTGATTTGTTACTATTAGAAAAAAGAGAGGGAAGCCATTATAAATGACATACAATTTATTAGAAGTTCAATATCTCAGCATTTTTTAAAAAAGCAACAATTTTTATGTTATTATTCATGTGAAAAGAAAATGTGTCTTTTAAACAAATACACGTTATTTTCCCATTTCCCCAGGCCTCAATATTCACATAAATATTATCTGGCTCAAAGAATGATTCTATTCGTCTTGAACTAATTTCATGCTTAGACTATAAAATGTAATGGGTGTTTTTGGAGAGCTATTTCCTAGAACCAAAGGAATCGTGTGGAAAGATATTGTTTTCATTTTATGAGTCGTGTGAAAAGAAATTAAGCCTTGCCCATTAAATTTTTGTAACTGTTAAGGATCTATGATATTCTGGTAGAGTATACAGATAAAAGCATGCGTTATTAAAGTTAAAGCTCTATGATATTCTGGTAGAGTATACAGATAAAAGCATGCGTTATTAAAGCAGAAATACAAAAGTTGATTGATAATATTTAAATTAATCATACTTTCTATTTTCTCGACACAGACATCGTGATTTTTATAAAGAAGTGGTTTAATTTATCACTAACCTAATTTCATGATGCATTTACACTCATTTTTAAGGGGAATTTCGAGACCCAAAACAAAATAAAGTTATTTTTTAATTGTGCATACCCCATAGCATCGCACGGGCATTTCGCTCGTATATATATATATATATATATATATATATCAGGTGCCGTGCCCAGAGGCGTAGGCGGTCATGCTTCTCCTCAGCTCTCTGTCTTTGGTCAATCAACTCCGCTGGTGATCGCACCCCATGCCATCTAGTCAGCCCATCCAGCATCTTTTCTCTATGTCTGCCTCGATCTCTTTTGCCCTCGATATTTCCTGTTGTCACCCTGTGTTCCAACCTGCCTCGCCTCATGATGTGTCCAAAAAATGTAGATTTTCTAAATTTAGACATAATGTTCCTTGTCTGTCCTACTTCTTTTAGAACCTCTTCATTACGCTTCTTCTCCGTCCATGATAGTTTTAGCATTCGCCTATGGAACCATATTTCACAGGCTTCTAAACGTTTCTGTAAATCCTTTGCAACTGTCCAGGCTTCACATCCATAGAGTAAAACGGGTTCGATGTAGCATTGAATCACTCTCCTTCTCACTTCCATTGATATTTATTTGTTGGTCAGGAGATTCTTTATTTTATTGAATGTTTCTTTGGTTTGTACTATTCTGCTTTTCATCTCAGTTGTGTATCTTCCGTCTGAGGTCAACGTTGTTCCCAGATATTTACATTTGGTGACTTGTTTTAATGTTTCTCCATCTACTACTAATCTACATTCTGGGTTGGTTTTCTTTTTGGATATTACCATTACTTCTGTTTTCTTTTTGTTCCAACTTAGGCCTTTGTTTGCGCTTTCCTTAATAATTTTGTCCAACAATCTTTGTAGCTCTTCTTCACTCTTTGCAATTAGCACTGTGTCATCCGCGTATCTCAAATTGTTCGAATTGTAACCTCCCACAGATATTCCAGGAAGGCCCTCAATATGCTTCATTACGTTTTCGCTGTATAGTGAAAAGATGTATGGTGACGTCACGCATCCCTGTCTCACCCCCAGCTGGATTTATTGATAGCTGCCGATCGTCTGGTCGACCCTCATCGCAGCTGATTGTTGCCAATATATGTTCTTTATGATTCTCAGATCTTTAGCATCTATTTTTATATTCTCCAACATGTCGATCAGTTGGTTGTGTTGTACTTTATCAAAGGCCTTACTGTAATCTATAAAGCACAATTAAAAGTCTTCCTTGACCTCTATGGCTCTTTCTGCTATCATTCTAATCTTATATAAAGCGTTACTGGTACCTTTGCCCTCAACAAAACCACATTGTTCTTCTGATATTTCCGGGCTGATATGGGGTCTTATTCTTTCCATAATGATTCTTAACAAGATCCTTAGAACCTGGCTCATAAGGCTAATTGTTATGTGGTCCTCACATTCCACCGCACCTGGCATTTTGGGTAGTTCTATAAAGATTGATCTTCTAAGCTCCTCTTTGATACATCCTGTGTTGTATATGTCGTTCAAAAGTTTTACGACTGTATCTATTCCGGTCTCCTCTAATGCCTCTAGTTCTTCTTTTGTTATTTTTTCTGGCCCTGGAGATTTATTGATTTTCATTAGACGTAAGGCCTCCTTGACTTCTGCAGGAGTTATTGGTGGTCCATCATTGTTTGTTTCAGGTTTCGGTTCTTGTCTGTCACTACTGTATAAATCTCAGATGTACTCGTTCAATCTTCTTATTTTATCTTTTCTACCCAGTATGATATCTATTTCCTTGGATCTTAGACAGCCTGTCCCATTGGTAGTCTTTCTACCTGTCAGTTCATCTATTCTTCTGTAAAAGTCTCTTGAGTTTTCTTTGTAATGTCGTTCAACCTCTTTGCACTTTGCAGCCAACCACTCATATTTTGCTTGATTACATCTTTTTCTTATGTCCCTATTTACAGCATTGTATTTATCTTTATCATGTTTTGTCTCTCTTCTTTGGTCAATCATTTGTAAGATCTTATTTTTCATCCATTTATTTTTGGCAGTTCTTTTATTTTCAGCTATGACCTCTTTTGATGTTTGGTTAATGGAGTCTCTTAGCATTTCCCATTGATTGTTAATGGAGTCTCTTAGCATTTCCCATTGATTGTCAATGCTTTATATTTTCCTATTGCTCGACTGGCGTACCGATGGTCACGAGTTCGATTCCATGTGACGGCAAGGATTTGTTCCCGGGGCCTAGAGCGTCCCTGAATCACCCAGCTCTGAATGGGTACCTAACACTAGTTAGGCGGCTGGGTATTGCGTGGAACCCACAAAGCCGTGGCCTGTGAATGCTGCATAACTTGCAAACAGATCATCTATCTTGGTCTTTGGACACAATTATCTTCTGCATAGAAGGAGCGTCTGTATAGATAAGATACATTAAGTTGGGCATTACTTCTAACTTTCCTAATGTTCTTTAATTGTATTCGTAATGTCCCTATTAGAGGAACATAGTCGCTGTTGCAGTCTGCACGTGGTCTTGTTTTCACTGACAACAATGAGTTTCTAAATCTTTTGTTTATTAATATAAAGTCAATTTGATTCTTGGTTTTGTACTCTGGGCTCTTCCAGGTCCACAGTCTTCCAGGTCCATAGTCTTCCAGGTCCACAGTCTTCCAGGTCCACAGTCTTCCATGTCCACAGTCTTCCAGGTCCACAGTCTTCCAGGTCCACAGTCTTCCAGGTCCACAGTCTTCCAGGTCCACAGTCTTCCAGGTCCACAGTCTTCCAGGTCCACAGTCTTCCAGGTCTACAGTCTTCCAGGTCCACAGTCTTCCAGGTCCACAGTCTTCCAGGTCCACAGTCTTCCAGGTCCACAGTCTTCCAGGTCCACAGTCTTCCAGGTCCACAGTCTTCCAGGTCCACAGTCTTCCATCTACACAGTCTTTCATCTACACAGTCTTCCAGGTCCACCGTCTTCCATCTTCACAGTCTTCCATCTACAAAGTCTTCCAGGTCCACAGTATTCCAAGTCCACATTCTTCCATTTCCACAGTCTTCCAGGTTCACAGTCTTCCAGGTCCACAGTCTTCCAGGTCCACAGTATTCCATGTCCACATTCTTCCATTTCCACAGTCTTCCAGGTCCACAGTCTTCCAGGTCCACAGACTTCCAGGTCCACAGTCTTCCAGGTCCACAGTCTTCCAGGTCCACAGTCTTCCAGGTCCACAGACTTCCAGGTCCACAGTCTTCCAGTTCCACAGTCTTCCAGGTCCACATTCTTCCATGTCCGCAGTCTTCCAGGTCCACAGTCTTCCAGGTCCACAGTCTTCCAGGTCCACAGTCTTCCAGGTTCACAGTCTTCCATGTCCACAGACTTCCAGGTCCACAGTCTTCCACGTCCGCAGTCTTCCACGTCCGCAGTCTTTTAGGTCCTCAGTCTTCCAGGTCCACAGTCTTCCAGGTCACAGTCTTCCAGGTCACAGTCTTCCAGGTCCACATTCTTCCATGTCCGCAGTCTTCCAGGTCCACAGTCTTCCAGGTCCACAGTCTTCCAGGTCCACATTCTTCCATGTACGCAGTCTTCCAGATCCACAGTCTTCAAGGTCCACAGTCTTCCAGGTCCACATTCTTCCAGGTCCACAGTCTTCCAGGTCCACAGTCTTCCAGGTCCACAGTCTTCCAGGTCCACATTCTTCCATGTACGCAGTCTTCCAGATCCACAGTCTTCCAGGTCCACAGTCTTACAGGTCCACAGTCTTCAAGGTCCACAGTCTTCCAGGTCCACATTCTTCCAGGTCCACAGTCTTCCAGGTCCACAGTCTTCCAGGTCCACATTCTTCCATGTACGCAGTCTTCCAGATCCACAGTCTTCCAGGTCCACAGTCTTACAGGTCCACATTCTTCAAGGTCCACAGTCTTCCAGGTCCACAGTCTTACAGGTCCACAGTCTTCCAGGTCCGCAGTCTTCCATTTCTGCAGTCTTCCAGGTCCACAGGCTTCCAGGTCCACAGTCTTCCAAGTCCACAGTCTTCCAGGTCCACAGTCTTCTTGGGTGTTGCTGAAACCATGTATTTCCTATGACCATTTTGTGATTCCTGCCCATTCAACTAATCTGTCCCTCTCTTTCATTTCTTTCACCTAGGCCATGCCCTCCTGTTATGTTCTTTTCTTTTATAAGTATATATAACATATATTAAGAAAGAGATGTATGTATATAAATATATATATATATATATATATAAGACAAAATGTTCGTACATATGTACATTGGTGGATGAGTCGCATTTTTACATGGTTCGTTGAATTTCGACCAAACTTGGCAATTATATTCATTATTATCCAAATTAACTTCTAGATTAGAGTTTACATCAGTCAATGTTTTGGTTAGTTGTCCCTTTAAAATTTTAATAATATTTTGCTCATATTAGGAAAAACATTGATTTCATACAGTAAACGAATTAGACAGAAATTTTAATAAAAGGCACACAAATTGCAACTTTTATAATATTTTATAGAATATTTATTTTTATTTCAAATTACATATTTTAAGAAATAAAATTTAAACGTACTATAATGCAAGATTGCTTTCAAAAAGTAACACTGCATATATAAACTAAGCAACACACGTTTGCTATCTTAACGAACACGCGGACACACACAGAGCTACGCATACACACACCCTTACACATACGTCACTAACTCGGAAAGACTCTCTCGTTATTTATTTTAAACAGATGAAAACTTAAGTTAATAAATAGAGGTAAAAAAGATTTTTAAAAACCACGTTTTCATAAGTGGACTAAAAAGAAGAAAATAATTTAAAACTTATAAGTCCAAGTACTTACTGATTTAATTTGACTAAAAACGTTGGACTGTTGTTTGGTATAAAAATTGAAGATTTATAATTTAGAAGGCAAATGAGAGATCTATAAGTGAGAGAATGAGTGAACTGCATATGTAAAACCTCATAAGCACCCGCCCCACAGATATTTGACCAACGCCACGCAGGAGTTTATAGAATCACCGCACAGAATTTTTTTTAAAAGTAGTGCACACAAAATTGGACGTTGTGCCACTTTGCACGCGAGTTGTTTTTTTAAACTGTGCACACGGACCAACAGGGCTTAGACTTAGTGGGAACATTGCGTGGTAGGCAAACGATTTCTCTCAATGGACACAATAACCTTTATCAAGATTTTGAACATCACGTAAGTCAATAGGTCAAGTCCAAATTTTTTGTGAAGTCGTCCGGAAATTAGTTCATGTTTATCGGACGCAATATTTTACTTTGTGTCTTCCAGTACATTTATAAGTGGTGGGTCGAATAATCGTTAAAAAATAAAATCCTAAATTTTTTAAACTATTAATCGAGAAATTAATCGTTAATATCCGCAGCCCTAATATGAACATTTTCATTTTTGATTTATTAAAGTACAGTACTTACATTGTTATGGTAAGATGTTATTATAAATAACATATATTACATAATGTACATAGGATTATTTTAAATTTTATAGATTGAACATTTTGTTCAAATATTTCACATTCCCTTTTGGGTTTGAGCTCTATCCCCTTAGGACAGGCTAAATTTATCCAAGGCAATCCTCATCAAGGGAGTATCGCCTTAAAGATATTTCCCCACATGTATTAGGGTTTCTGTATATAAATACCTGGAAGCGCAGGTTTTAAAGATATCGATTTCAATTTAATGAACAACAACCACAATCCGGAGCGTTACAACGAATCTAAATTTTATGGTTATTTCAAAATGTCTACATTCTTTATTCAATTATCATTAAAAACCTTCCCTAAAATAATTGGGTTACTATAATCTTTAGTACAAAAAGATCATGTTAGATTTGAAATATGTATATGTTTCATATCATGCTTTTTGAATTGATGTCGAAATTTCTCCTTTTTTAAATCATAAGATAAGTATTTAAAATGACGTCATTTGGGAAACACATGTTAGGTTATTTGTGTAATTGTGTACTTTCATTTATTGTTTAAATTACTCATATTTTAAAGATTTATATCACAAGCCAGTAAATGTGCTTGTTTGTTTGTTTTGTTATTAACCATATTCAAAGCACGCATGTCGGACAAGAGATGAATGGGAACCCTTCGGGAGGGTTTTGTTTACGGTCCTTCCTGGCTTGACGTTTTGTCTTGGCAGCATGTTATCTATTTGCCTCACAGACAGCTGCGCCATTCCGTATCATAGACCGCCAGTGAGCTCGGTTACTGTCTGCTGCTTCCCAGGATTCATGTCTAATGTCAAAGGCCTTTAGAGCAGTTTAAAGTGCATCCTTGTATCACTTCCGTGGACCTCCGCGTGAGCTATGCCCTGCAGTCAGTTCACCATAGATGAGCCTCTTGGGGAGGCGATGGTCGGTCATGTGCACTACATGCCCCGCCCAGCGTAGTTGGCTCTGCACGAGGCTAGTGTGAATGCTGGGGAGTCCTGAACTGGCTAATATTTCGGTGTCTTGAACTTTTTCTGCCATTTTAGTTTTATAATTTTTTAAAGCTTTTGGCGTGGAAGTGGTTCAGAAACCTCGCGTGGCGTTGGTATACAGTCCAGGTTTCACATGAATATAGCAAGGTGGAGAGCACTATAGCTCTGCATACTTTTAGTTTTGTTTGGGTGCTGATTCTCCTTCTGTTCCAGACACTGTCATGCAATCTGCCAAATGCTTCGCTGGCTTGGAGATTCTCGCGTTCACCTCGTCATCAATATTTGCCTTCTGAGACAGTGTGCTGCCAATGTAAGTAAAGCGGCCCACTGTCTGGATTTTGTTGCCGTTGATGATTATTTTAGGCTCAGTATAGGATTTGCTTGGGGTCTGCAAGGTATAAGACTTCTGTCTTCTTTGTGATGATGGTGATCCCAAAGTAACAGCAACGCACTGGACAATTTATCAACGGTTAGTTGCATTTGTGCTTCGGAGCTCACGTTAAGGACACAGTCATCAGCAAAAAGAAGGTCCAGGATGCTGTCTGATTTGACCTTTGTTTTTGCTTTAAGCCTCCTTAGGTTTAAGAAACGACCATCAGTGCAATACATTATGTCCATTCCTTCATTGCTATTCCTGAAGGCATCTGTAAGCATGGCTGAGAACATGAGGCTAAACAATGTTGGGACCAGAACACAGCCTTGCTTAACAACATTTGTGACAGGGAATGGCTTAGAGGCCCCTCCGTTGTCCTGTACTCGGGCCTGCATGCCATCATGGAAATGCCTTACAATGGCTATATACTTATTTGGACACCCAAACTTGGCCATAATCCTCCATAGACCCTATCTGCAGACTGTGTCGAAGGCTTTTGTCAGGTCTATATAAATGGAAAATAGGTCCATATTCTGCTCTTGAAACTTTTCCTGCAACTGCCTTGCTGCAAAAATCATGTCTATTGTCCCACGTTCTTTCGGGAAACCACATTAGCTTTCTGGTAATAGACCCTGATCCAGATGTACATTTAGACGATTTAGGAGAATTCGGGGATGTATTTTTCCTGCAAATGCTAAAATTTGATTGATAATATTTGAATAAAGGTTATCGGGGTAAGATAATCGTAATTTTTTTTTGAAAATGTATCCTTTATAAAAATGATCGAGTTCAAGTGACTTGTCACTTTCATGGAACAATTTAAATGCAAAACTGTACGCGGAAGAATAATTAGATAAACATATACATTAGAGTAAATATAGAAAATGTATAGTTTACATCATTTCATAAGCTTGATATTTTAAAATATATTTTGTCATTAACGTGTTATAATGCTATACATTCTTTTCAGTTGCATTCAAAATAATAATGTAGTAGCATACATAATTAATACTAAGTCCGATTGATTTTATTATCTATACTAATAAAACGCATAGCCCTCACTCACTGACTGACTCACTGAATCATCATTAATTCTACAACTTCCCGTGTAGCTAGAAGCATACAACTTTGGGATCTTGCTGAGTACACTATAACAACGAAAATTGGCGTAAAAGAATTTTAAAATTCACACTCTTGGGGGCCAGGGGCCCAAAAACGCTTTTTTTCCTTCTATGGCCTATATAAAATATGAAAATCACACATTCTCCTATTTCCCGAGAAGTCAAAACCATGAAACTTTGGGAAGTTGTAAGGTACTCTTCCGCGATGTTAACAGGCAACAAATATTTAAATTATCAATTCCTGGGGGCCGGGGGCCCAAATGAAGTTTTTTTTTCCTTATATGAGCTATATAAAAACTGACAATCACAAATTCTCATATTTCCTGTGTAGGTAGAAGCATGAAACTCTGAGTAGTTGATAAGTACACTTCCGCAATGGTAACAAGCGAAAACAATATTTCAATTATCACTTACTGGGGGCCGGGCGCCCAAATGTAGTCTTTTTTCTTATATAAAAAACTGAGTCATCACTAATTCTCCAACTTCCCGTGTAGGTAGAAGCATGAAACCTTGGGAAGTTGTTATGTAGCCTCTCGCGACGATACTAGGCATAAAAATATTTTAAATATTCACACTCATGGGGGCCTAGGGGCCCAAACTCGTTTTTTCCATATATAGGCTATATTAAAATAAAAAATCACTACATCTTCTATTTGTTGATTTGAGTACACTTCCGCGATGTTAACAGGCAAAAAAAATATTTAAATTATCACATATTGAGGGCTGGGGTCCCAATTAAAGTTTTTTTTCCTTAAATGAGCTATATACAAACTGAAAATCACAAATTCTCATATTTCCCTTGTAGGTAGAAGAATGAAACTTTGAGTAGTTGATAAGTACACTTCTGCGATGGTAACAAGCAAAAACAATATTTAAATTATCACTTACTGGGGGCCGGGGGCCCAAATGTAGTTTTTTTCTTCTATGGAAAAACTGACTCTTCACTAATTCTCCAACTTCCCGTGTAGGTAGATGCATGAAACTTTGAAAAGTTATTGAGTAGCCTCTCGCGATAATATGCATAACATTTTTTTTAAAATACACACTTTTGAGGGCCGGGGGGCAAAAACACTTTTTTCCCCCTTATATAAGCTATATTAAAATTAAACATCACTAATTCTCCTATTTCGCAAGTAGTTTGAAGAATGAAACTTTAGGAAGTTGATCAGTACACTTTCGATATGTTAACAGGCAAAAAACATATTTAAAGTATCTCATACTGGGAGCCCAAATGCAGTTTTTGTTTTTTATATGAACTTTATAAAAACGTCATCAATAATTCTCGTATTTCCCACGTAGATAGAAGCATGAAACTATGAGTAGTTGTTGAGTAACATTTCGCGATGGTAACAGGTAAAAATTTATATAATTTTTCACTTAATGGGAGCGGGGGGCCCGAAGGTAGTTTGTTTCTTATAAAAAAACTGACTTATCACTAATTCTCCAACTTCCCGTGTAGGTAGAAGCATGAAACTTTGGAAACTTGCTGAGTACACTCTTATGACGATAATTGGCGAAAAAGAATTTATAATCTCCTCTCTTGGGTGACCGGGGGCCAAAACCCGTTTTTTCCTTATATGGGATATAAAAATCTGACTCAACTCTAATTCATCATCTTCCCGTGTAGGTAGAAGCATGAAACTTTGGTAAGTTGTTGAGTACAGCAATGGTAAGAGGTGTAAAAATAATTAAATTATCACTAACCGGGGGGCCGGGGGCCCAAATGTAGTTTTTTTTCTTATATGAGCCATTTAAAACAGACTCATCATTATATATCCCATTTCCCGTGTACGTAGGAGCATGAAACTTTGGGTAGTTGTTGAGTATCCCCCCTCCCCTCGCAAAGTTAACATACGAAAACAAAATTTAAATTATCATCTCCATAGGATTACTTGAAGTGATTTTTTACTTTTCTTTTATGTTTTTCTGAGGGACCACGACAGACAGACAGACAAGACAGTGAAGTTAATATATGTAGAATATCCATCATGATCAGGATATAAATCAATTGTTGAATTAAATTTGTGTTACGTGGGTTCTCAACGGTAACTGAAATCCTAATTTCCGTAGCGAAGCGAGGGTATTTTGCTGGTATAATATAATTACATTATAAAAAATATATAAATTATTTTTCTTTAAAGACAAAAATGTGTATTTATATATGCTAATTTTCTATAAATGTATATATATATATATATATATCTAATTTATAAAGCTGAGGTGGTGTTTGTATCTTTGTATGTTTGTATGTTTGTATGTTTGAATGTTTCACTTTTCGACTTTCTGTTAGACAGCAACGGAAAAACCAAATGACGGATGGGGACCAAATTTGGCAGGACGGTTCCTTTTACCCTGAAGGTGGTTTTAAGTTAGTTTTTGTAATTGTCCCTTTTGCCCAAATGCCATAAATTAAATAATCAGAAAATGCAGAGACAAAGAATAAAAAATTTAACCTCATTTCTGTATTGAACAAATTTACGCGGACGTTCAAATGACGTTCAAAGCGAGTTACTTTTGGTGACGTTTTTTTCCCCAATACTTTATTTTCCCCGGTGCGCATTCAAAAAATGTTATGTCTAATTACGGTGCGCACATTTTCGTGTACGCTTCATAATTTAAGCTGAGCAGTACAAAGAATTGTCATTTTCTTTACTGTTACTTTCTATATATTAGATAGACACGTAAACATATTTAATTACAACAGCCACACGATGCATTAGATTTAATTGTTTACACGTTTAAATTTAATTGCGAATTTGTTTTAATTATTCTCTGTTCCATAACTCAACATTTAATAAAAACCTATTTATGTAATAATTGTGTCAGTATTTTTTTCAAGGCTTCATTTTTAGCGGTGCGCGTTCTAAAATCTTTTATCGCCGAATTACTTTGCGCACATTTTTGTGTACGCATCTTAAATTTAGCTGTGTCCTATGAATATACAATTTATATTTTGTTTGTCTTTTACATAACCTATACACTTATACTATTTAAACTCAGGCTACCGGACATATTAACATAAGTAGATTAAACTAAATAAAGTGATCCTGAAAAAGCTTAACTATTTTGTATTGCGAATTGAATATGTTATGTTCATTCCTTTGATAATGGATTAACATAGGCCATTTTTAAAATCAATTACTGTCATGGTTTCACATGCGTTCTTAACATAAAATTGATTTGTTTTGTTTGTTTTTTTTAAAATTAGGAATATAGCCTAATTTCTTTATTTATCTTTATTATCTTTATCTCATAGACGCTGTTGCAATTATTGTTTAATTACAATTGTGTTACGATGCAGTGTCGTAAATATATAAGAGCTTTTTTAGTGACGACAGTGACCGAGATCATTTAGAAAAATGTCAACAGAGCAGTGTCCTTTTTTTAATGGATACAAACAAACAAACTGAGATTTATATATTACATATGCGTTTAAATTATTTTATTTCAATTATTTTCACGATGCATTGTTTAATATTTAACATGCAATGAATAAAATTGGGATTTTTTTAAAATTTGATTCATAACTCGACATTTAATTAGAAACCATAGATGTAGCGAGTTTATTTTATGTTGAAAGTGATGGTCTATGTCAAATAAACTTACAATTAACAGTTTACTTTAGCTTTATATACACTATACATTATAAACTTTCGCTACCGAACGTATTAACAAAAGTTGACTAAATTTAATGAAGTGATCCTGAAAACGATAAATTAATATGAATTGCGAATTGAATATGTTTTTATGTTCATTCCTTTGTATTCAGAACAGCATAGGCCATTTCTAAAATTGCCTTTAAATCATTTTTAAGATGCGCTTATTAACAGACGGTTGAATATTTTTTTTTCATTTTTATTTAATTTTTCATATATAAAATCTGGTGTGTGTGTGTGTGCATTGAATATAATTTACAAAATATGATGCCTTATCCGAAATAGGGAACAGAAAAAAAGATTCCTTTTTGAAATTATACACATTGCTCATAAACCGTAAATACAAATCGTAAAATATAGAGACATAAAAAATGTTAAATATTATTTCCCTATTTCAACAATTATAAATGCGTCAAAAGGAGGAGTTATTTTGGTCCAATACATTTACTTTATAACAAGACTTTATTTTATGCGGCCAGCTTTCTATATTGTCTAAATATGGTGTGCACATTATTTTGATATCCTTTTAATACGACCAGTTGTTTTTTTTAAAGATTATTTTAGAAAGTACATTTATAATTTTGTTTATTTGCGCTATAAGTCACTTAGCTTTTGACTTTTAAAGGGATAGTGCCACATGTTCTTTATCTCATAGACGTGGTTACAAATATTATTTAACTTACAATTGTGATACGATGCAATTTCATATTTATATATTAAATGTTTGAGTGACGAGGGTGGTAGAGCTCTTTCGGAAAACCTATAAGTTATGTTAATTTTGTACAAGTGGTAATGAAATTGTAAATTTAGTTATTATGGTCGGCAAGAATCATTATTTAATAAATCATATCTTTTAAATAGTAAGGTTATGTTAAGAGGCACTGCATTAAGTGAAAACAACTCACGCGGTAAAATGGCATATCTCTGTTTCTCATAAGATTTTAACAAAATAGATGAATCTGAAATTTAACAAATAAAAATTGTAATAACCAGTAACTAATACTTGGATAAAGGGTCAGCACACTCCCGCTACATAGTGCGGGTATTTTTCTAGTATATATATATATATATATATATATATATATATATATAAATATATATATATATAAATGAAAGTATATATGTATTTTTGAATGTATGTATGTAAGTATGTATATATGTATGTATGTAGTATGTATGTATGTATGTATGTATGTATGTATGTATGTATGTATGTATGTATGTATGTATGTATGTATGTATGTATGTATGTATGTATGTATGTATGTATGTATGTATGTATGTATGTATGTATGTATGTATGTATGTATGTATGTATGTATGTATGTATGTATGTATGTATGTATGTATGTATGTATGTATGTATGTATGTATGTATGTATGTATGTATGTATGTATGTATGTATGTATGTATGTATGTATGTATGTATGTATGTATGTATGTATGTATGTATGTATGTATGTATGTATGTATGTATGTATGTATGTATGTATGTATGTATGTATGTATGTATGTATGTATGTATGTATGTATGTATGTATGTATGTATGTATGTATGTATGTATGTATGTATGTATGTATGTATGTATGTATGTATGTATGTATGTATGTATGTATGTATGTATGTATGTATGTATGTATGTATGTATGTATGTATGTATGTATGTATGTATGTATGTATGTATGTATGTATGTATGTATGTATGTATGTATGTATGTATGTATGTATGTATGTATGTATGTATGTATGTATGTATGTCCTTTATAGCTGACTAAAACATTCATCCGATCGCCATGAAACTTTTGGAGACTTTTGAGTACCCTCCTGGGATGATCACTAGCTATTTTGTAAAAAAAATTTACACCTATGGGGCGCCGGGAACCCATAATAAATTTCTTTTCTTATATGAGCTATATAAAAATTAGTTTAAGCGTTAATTATTACGTAAATTAATGGATCTTAACCAAAATTTTTATATAACAACTTGGTAGCCCATATTAAAATACTATAGGGCACTAATTTCCTAATGTCCATTTCTTCGGGACTGTGTGCCCAAAATGTCTTTTTTCATAAAAGTTTAATATTGTATTCTCGAATTCTTTAATTTTTTCGCATTCATTTTGCATTTTTGCACTTAATGAACTATAATTGGTATGATCTTTTGGTCGTCGCCTAAAATAAATATGACAAATTAATTTATGATTACTTATTATAAAAGCAAACACTAGAAGAAAACAACGCAAAAACTATTTTCAACGTTATTTTTTAAAAGCCCTTATATTAACTTCACCGCCGACTCGTTCGTCATTCGTCCCGTCCGCCCTTCCGCCCGCGGAATAACAAAAGTAAAAAAATGACCCATTTCCAGTAAAGCCATCGAGTTGAAATTTGGCACACTTACCCGTCTCACCTAACTATGAATCGTATCAAAATTTCAGATCGATCGAACGTACCGTAATTAAATTCATGCATTTTTAGTTTATCTATATAAACTAAGTGTAGCGGTTTTAAAGCCAGGGGAGATAATTTCGGTTTCAGTATGTAAATGTTTGTCACTCAAAAATGACCCATTTCCAGTAAAGCCATCGAGCGGAAATTTGGCACACAAAACCGTGTCACCTAAAAATGCATCGTATAAAAATTTAAGACGATCGAACGTACCGTAATTAAATTAATTCATTTTTAGTTTATCTATATAAAATATTATAAACTATATGTAGCGGCAGGGGAGATAATTTCGGTTTCAGTTTGTAAATGTTTGTCACTTTTGAACATAATTATTACTTTTAGTTATGTCTCATATAGAAGGGATTTATAGTCAAACACTTTGTTTTTACGGGGTTGTTTTATTATTCCCCAAAAATTCCTGCAAAATAAAAATTAAATAAATAAATATTTAAATAGATGTTGTGCTTTTGACTCATGTATCTTATATTCAGACAACATTTTTTCTTATTTATTTTATATCGAGACAAAATTGAATCTTATATTAATAAATATATTTCACAAGGACAAGCACAAAATGTGTGTAAATATTCCCATGTTAGGGTCGACCAATCACAATTTATAGTTGGCAAGCAGTGGTAGTAAAGTGTGGGAGCAGGGGCAGATAACAACCGCATTTTGCACGTCTCGAGACCAACAATCCATTGATTATCCTCCCTTCCCCTTGACGTTCACTCGCGTCGTTCTCATTTTGTTGTACTGCCATTTGTGCCCATTCTGCCCCCCCCCCGTTTTGCACTCTCTATGAGCATGTCAGCTGCGTATGCTACGCCGCGGATCGTTACTAATATATTATAATCTAACAGCTTTTTGTCTTTTACATCTTTTATCCAGACAAAAGTATGTCTTATACATCTTAAACAACATTTTGTCTTATATATCTTATATCCAGATAACATTTTGTCTTGTATATCTTATATCCAGACAACATTTTGTCTTATTGTAAGGAGATGTTTTGTTGGTGCTTCTGTGTAGTTTGTGGGTATCTATTTCTAACTTGGGCACCATTATATTTATGCTGTTGAATTGTTTCTAATTCTTTCTCCAATTTTTGTATGGAATGATTTGTTGGGTTGTTGTAGTTTTCTATTGATATTAGTACTTTCAGTTCATCTTCTCTTTTTCGAATTTTTCTGTGTAGCTGGGTTGAAATATTTTGTGTGATTTGTTTAATTGTAGATTTTAAAAGTTCCCAGTGTTGGCCTATGTTTGTGGTTGGCAGTGTGCTGTATTGTTGAATTATTTTATTAATGATATATGTGAACTGGTTGTTTTCTAAGGGTGCATTGTTAAATTTCCAATGAGGGGATTTTGTAATGTTATTAGTATTTGTAGTGTTAAGTGTAATTTTTACCCCTTTGTGATCTGTAAAGTTTAGAGTTTCTGGAACATGTTTTGTTTCGTTAATTGTGTATGTATTTGGTATGTAGAATCTATCTAACATTGATTGCGTGTTAAAATTATTACTCTTAAATGTTACTTCTTTCCCATTTTTATGAATTGTTCTGTATGTATCTATTAATTTATAGGTATTCATTATGTACTGTAATACTTCTACCCCCCCATGTTAACTTCTACTATTTTCCCTTTCCTTGTTGGGTTGGTTGTATCGAGAGGGCTCGTTATATAATTAAAATCGCATCCTAAAATAATTAAAATAACCTTCCCTCTCTTAAATACATTTTTCAAATTTGAAAACTAGTTTTTGGTAAAACAGTGGTTGCTCCTTGCGTTTAGCTGGGACGTATATGTTCACAAGTGTATAATTATCTTTCTTGTCTGTAATGTTCATTGTGACCATTCTTCCCTCGCTATCTCTGTCCTTATGTGTTATTTCCCATCTATCGGATGTCTGTACTATTCCCACCCATGTGAATCTCTCTCAGCTAAAGTAAATGCTTATCATCCCTAAAGTCTCTGACTACATACTTGCGTCGTGTTCTGATGTTTAGCTGTAAAAAAATTAAATCTATCTTGTGCTTTTTAACCATGTCAATAATGTGTTGTTCTTTATTTGTACAAGTCTTAATATTGAGTGATAGAATTGTGAGCTGTGTATTCTTAGTGTTTGTTATGATCGTTTCTCGGGGCTCAGCGTCGAGGTCACGTTATGTCTATTATCTCACATTGACGGTTGTTTGAAAAAGTCTACAGTCTACGTTCTCTTATTATTTAGAAACTTCTTTAAATACTTTTGTAACTTATCTCTATATTACAAGCACATCACGTGAGATATGAGAAATGTGCATGTTTAATTTCGTGCTTTTAAAATAACATGTAGAAATGTCTAATTTAAAAAAAAATTAAATGAGTATTTGTAATGTAGTCATTTTGTAAACATATGGAAGGTTAGTTGTTTACCAGTGCTGGTAACTCCTGGGAAATTTCTTAAATCGTGGGAATTTTTTTAACAAAATTCATATACATTTTAATTTATGAGGATTTTGCGTTAAATAAGGGAACATTTGAGATTGCTTCGCCAACAGAATTTAATGCATGATGGAATTTTTAGTCTAATTTCAAAATTTGTTTACTCCTGCCTGGGAAATGTTGGCACCTTGAGTTAGCAGCACTGTTGTGTACTGTTATACATTTTAAGTTACTAGTTTTTTGTTAAATTATATCTGAACCCCGTGAAATGAACTTATTGTTATAAACGTATCAACGTTTATCGGGGGTAGAATAATCCCAAAAACGTTATTGAAAATGTATCCTTAATAAAAGGAAGGCTGTCAAGTGAAATGACACCTGGATAACGGAAATACAATATGCACGTGTGGGGTTGAAGAACTTTTAGCTATACATATATATACAGTAAATGTAGAAATTGCATAGCTTATTAAATTTTAAATCATTTCAATTTAAAAATTTATTTTGTAATTTAGGTGCCATAGTGAGAAATATTATTTTTAGTTACATTAAACATAATATTTCAACAGCATAAGTAATGTATACTAAGTCTCATAGATTGCAAATTATACTTTAATTATTTTTTTTTAAAAAGATAATTAGTATTGCCTGCTATTTTCTCTCTAAAACATTGTCATATTTAATACACAAACACGGTGCTTTACGGTGTGGCACTGATTCTAAATACCATTTCAATTCACATTCGATTTCGATATGATAACACAAGTTGTTGTTTTTTTTAATACAAATAATTACACCTGTGTTATAAAGAAAAGAAATAGTGTTTGTTTATGGATATATTTGTATTAATAAAACTTAATTACTAATATTATCATAACCACTAATATTTCTATTGTAATGTGTTCTTTCACGAAAACATAACTATCCAAATTGAAATCACAATGGAATGGTTATTTGCAAAATTGATATCAATGTCAAATAAACAAATTGTATCAATTAAAAATAAACCACTTGTAGACAAATCTCTTGATAAATTATATATATTTTTTGATGGATACCTTTTCAAATATAAATATAACTAGAAAAATACCCGCACTTTGTAGCGGGAGTGTGCTGACCCTTTATCAAAGTATTAGTTGCTGGTTATTACAATTTTTATTTGTTAAATTTCAGATTCATCTATTTAGTTAAAATCTTATGAGAAAAAGAGATATGCCATTTTACAGCGTAAGTTGTTTTCACTTAATGCAGTGCCTCTTAACATAACCTTACTATTTAAAAGATATGATTTATTAAATAATGATTCTTGCCGACCATAATAACTAAATTTACAATTTCATTCCCACTTGTACAAAATTAACATAACTTATAGGTTTTCCGAAAGAGCTCTACCACCCTCGTCACTCAAACATTTAATATATAAATATGAAATTGCATCGTATCACAATTGTAAGTTAAATAATATTTGTAGCCACGTCTATGAGATAAAGAACATGTGGCACTATCCCTTTAAAAGTCAAAAGCTAAGTGACTTATAGCGCAAATAAACAAAATTATAAATGTACTTTCTAAAATACTCTAAAAAAACAAAAAAACTGGTCGTATTAAAATGATATAAAAAAATGTGCACACCATATTTAGAAAATATAGAAAGCTGGCCTCATAAAATAAAGTCTTGTTATAAAGTAAATGTACTGGACCAAAATAATTCCTCCTTTTGACGTATTCATAAGTACGTTAGCAGGGAAATAATATTTAACATTTTTTTATGTCTCTATATTTTACGATTTATATTTATGGTTTATAAGCAATGTGTATAATTTCAAAAAGGAATATTTTTTTGCTACCTATTTCGGATAAGGCATCATATTTTGTAAATCATATACAATGCACATACACACACCAGATTTTATATCTGAAAAATAAAATAAAAATGAAAAAAAAAGATTCAACCATATGTTAATAAGTGCATCTTAAAAATGATTAAAAGGCAATTTTATAAATGGCCTACGCTATTCTGAATACAAAGGAATGAACATAAAGACATATTCAATTCGCAATTCATATTAATTAAGCGTTTTCAGGATCACTTCATTACATTTAGTCAAGTTTTGTTAATATGTTCGGTAGCGAAAGTTTATAATGTATAGTGTATATAAAGCTTAAGTAAACTGTTTTAAATTGTAAGTTAATTTAACATAGGCCATGATTTTCAACATAAAATAAACTCGCTACATCTTTGGTTTTTAATTAAATGTCGAATTATGAATTAAATTTTTTAAAATCCCAATTGTATTCATTGCATGTAAAATATTAATACAATGCATCGGAAAATAATTGAAATAACATAAATTAAATGCATATTTAATATATAAAGCTCAGTTTGTTTGTTGGTATGCATTAAAAAAAGGCCACTGCTTTGTTGACATTTTTTCCAAAAGATCTCTGCCACTGTCTTCACTAAAAAAGCTCTTATATATTTACGACACTGCATCGTAACACAATTATAATTAATACAATATTTGCAACAGTGTCTATGAGATAAAGATAATAAAGATAAATACAGAAATTAGGTTATTCTGTACTGTTAGAACGCCTACAAAAAGAGTGAGATATATATGAACAAGTTAACAGTTACTAAACAGTTACAGTAACCATGTTTATATATTGGTTTGTACTTGTAAATACAAAAGTGGTTAAATCATTTTGTATAATTGTAGTTGTACTCATTGAGAATTATGTGTGTGTAATTGTAGCTGCTGTCTTATCTATACAGACCCTCTTTCTATACAGAAGATTAATGCGTCCACATACCAGGCCCGTCTGTTAGCAGGTCATTCAGCGTTCAAAGGCCACGGCTATGAGGGTTCCACTTGTTATCTAGCTGCCTTTGTTTCCCTAACTAGTGTCAGGTACCCTCTCGGAGCTGGGTGGACTCAGAGACACCTTTGACCCCGGGAGCACTTATGTCATTCACCCACCTTGCCTATTCATTAAAAATTATCAGTGTGTAATTGTTGTTGTCACCACGGTGCTTCATTCGATCATACTTTGTATACAAAAAATTGTGGCTTATAATAAATTACAAGATAAAGAAACTAATTACGTCATCAAAACTATTTTTTCATATACTTATACACAATGAAACGTTGAGACCAAAAAAAAAGATTTTCACATTTTATGCAGCAAAGAGTAGACATATTAAGTTCAAATCGATGTAAAAATTCAAATGAGTTATCAGGTTCATGTGAACGATGTTTGGTTAGATCAACGGTGGCCAAACTGCGGCTTTGCGAGCCGCATGCGGCTCTACTATGTTCAAATTATTATTATTATTTTTTGTTCAGTTATATAGCATAATACCCCAGCCTAAAGCTGGGTTCACAGCGCTTTACAAACATGTTCAACAACTACATAAAGCACATTGCACTCTAAATCTTCCTAAACATAGTTACACACACAAAATGTCATATAATGTTCAGAAATGGACGCATCAACGTCATAGACTGTTAATTTGATGGAGCAATCCTTAGTGAAACAGGAATCCATGATGAAGATCATGATCCAGAAATAAAAACCAGACAAATACACACAATTAAAACTTTATAACAATACTTTTTTATGCGGCCAGCTTTCTATATCGTCTAAATATGGTGTGCACATTTTTTATATCATTTTAATACGACCGGTTTTTAAAAAAAGTATTTTAGAAAGTACATTTATCATTTTGTTTATTTGCGCTATGAGTCACTTAGCGTTTGCCTTTTAAAGGGATAATGCCACATGTTCTTTATCACATAGACATGGTTACAAATATTATATAACTTACAATTGTGCTACGATGCAGTTTCGTAATTATATATTAAATTTTTGAGTGACGAGGGTGGTAGAGCTCTTTCGGAAAACCTATAAGTTATATTAATTTTGTACAAGTGGGAATGAAATTGTAAATTTAGTTATCATGGTCGGCAAGAATCATTATTTAATAAATCATTTCTTTTAAATAGTAAGGTTATGTTAAAAGGCACTGCATTAAGGGAAAACAACTAACGCGGTAAAATGTCATATCTCTGTTTCTCATAAGATTTTAACTAAATAGATAAATCTGAAATTTAATTTGGAAAATAAAAATTGTAATAACCAGCAATTGTTACTTGGATAAAGGATCAGCACACTCCCGCTACGAAGTGCGGGTATTTGTCTAGTAAGAAATAAAATTGATTTAATTCACTAGGACATTATTGCACACAGGATTACATCTCAATAATGATTGTATACTTAGTTTAAACACTAAGTTACATCGACAATAAACAATGACAGCACTACATCATACACAATTATTTCTTAATAACTTATTAAATAGATCTTAACATAGACTTGCATCATGTTTTTTTTTAGCAAGATATTGATAGCAAAGTGTGAAGACTGTAGGCATTTTAAAAAAATTGTTAATAATAAGGAAACTGGACTTATACACTCTATAACAACTTTGTTAATAACAAGTAAAGTGGAAACTATACATTCTATAACAATTGTGTTAATAACAAGGAAAGTTGGCACTATACATTCTTTACAATTTTGTTAGTAACAAGGAAAGCAGATACAGTAAAATTCCGATAATCCGGCACGTTCGGGACCGGCTCGGTACCGGACTATCGGAAATTCCAGTCCATCGTGTGGTGCCCCTTCTTTTTAGTGTAGGCTTTGCCGTAAACCAAATGTACTTTGTTTTTTTTAACTACATACATACATAAATCGTAACTATAAGAACAATTAAGGTAATAATTAAACTACAAATACAGTATGCAATTACAACAAAGTTTATTTTACATTTCATATAACGCATGTACACGTAATGTAAAACATATTTCACTTTGATTTGAAAAAGTCACGAATGTCTTTATGTTTTCTTGACTTTTGGCGTTTAGTATAAAATGTATTTCTAATGATATGGAAATCAATAATTTCTGAAGCACTGAGACACAGTTTACTGCGATTTCAAAGGAACAAAACAACAACGCACAAAAAGCATGGCGAGAGGCTTCTGATTGATTATCTGTGCTGCACTGCACCTGTATTTGTTGTGACAGCTTAGACTAGCCGGCTGCTAATTGTTTCCCAACAATACCCTGCGCTTCTCCGAACCACCCCGAAAACTTCCGAATAGCTCTCGAGCGTTTTTATTTGCTTTAAAGTCACACTTTTGGAGAAAACATTTTTTTTAAACAATTTTCCGGAGCGATGCCGAACTATCGGTTATTCCGGACTGTTGGACGACGGATTATCGGACTTTTACTGTACTATACTTTCTATAACAACTTTGTTAATAACAAAGAAAGTGGACACAATACATTCTATAACAACGTTGTTAGTAACATGGAAAGTGGACACTATACATTCTATACCAACGTTGTTAGTAACAAAGAAAGTTGACAAATGTTACGTAACAATGAGGTTAATCCAAATCTATAGTTTATTCAAATCCTAGTTTAGTTTTTATGATAAATTAGGATTTCAGTTACCATTGAGAATCCGCGTAACACAAATTCAAATCACCAATTGATTTCAATCTGGATCATGATGGATATACCACATATTTTAACTTCACAGTCTTGTCTGTCTGTTTGTCGTGGTCCCTCAGAAAAACAAAAAAAGAAAAGAAAAAAATCACTTCAAGTAATCCTATCGAGATGATAATTTGAATGTTGTTTTCGTATGTTACCTTTGCGGGAGGGTACTCAACAACTTCCCAAAGTTTCATTCTCCTACGTACACGGGAAATTGGATATTAATGATGAGTATGTTTTATATAGCACATATAAGAAATAAAACTACATTTGGGCCCCCGGCACCCCAGTTAGTGATAATTTAATTATTTTTACACCTCTTACCATCGCCGGAGGGTACTCAACAACTTACCAAAGTTTCATGCTTCTACCTACACGGGAAGATGATGAATTAGTGTTGAGTCAGATTTTTATAGTTAATATAAGGAAAAAAACGGATTTTGGCTCCCGGCCACCCAAAAGTGGAGACTATGGCAGATTAAGGGGGGGGGGCTGAACGGGCTAAAGCCAGGGGGCTAAACCCCGATGATTAGGGGCATTAGGGTTCCTCAAAATAAGTATATTTTATAAGAAAGATGGACAAAGGTTTGCATGAATTCCTAAAAATATCAGAAATTAAATAAATTAATGAAAAAAAATCGAATTTGTAAGCCCACGACGAGAAAAACTTAAAGATTATTGTTTTTATTTTTAAAATTTACAATTTTCAACAGGCTCCTGTGGCCTTGAGGTAGAAAGTCGGCCTGCTGTGCAAGCGGTTGCGCGATCGATTCCCGGCGTGGGTACAATTTTTTTTTAAATTGTATTTTTACACTCAATATTAGGATACCGGCAAACAGTTATTTCTTCGTATTCCATTTTTTCATGAATAATCTTTGGCTGGGAAGGCCGATCCCGTAGTACAGACAAAATATTTTAAAGGAACCCATGAACTATTTAGTTACAAGTTACGGTCTTATATTAGCTGCTAGCAATCATTTTAGTTAAAGGAACGCTGGCAGGATAGGGCCCCAGTTTGAATTGCATCCATTGGCCCCCTGCAGTCTTAATCCGCCTCTGAGTGGAGATTATAAATTCTTTTTCGCCAATTATCGTCATAAGAGGGTACTCAGCAAGTTCCCAAAGTTTCATGCTTCTACCTCCACGGGAAGTTGGAGAATTAGTGATAAGTTAGTTTTGTTATATAAGAAAGAAACTACATTCGGGCCCCCGGCTCCCAGTAAGTGAAAAATTATATAATTTTTTTACCAGTTACCATCGAGAAATGTTACTTAACAACTACTCAAAGTTTCATGCTTTTACCTACACGGGAAATTGGATAATTATTGATTTTAAGTTTTTATAAAGCTCATATGAGGAAAAAACTGCATTAGGGCCCCCGGCCCCCACTATGTGATACTTTAAATATGTTTTTTCGCCTATTAACATAGCGGAAGTGTACTCATAAGTTTCCTAAAGTTTCACTCTTCTACCTACATGCGAAATAGGAGAATTACTGATTTTTAATTTTAATATAGCCCATAAAGAAAAAAAAGTTTTTTGGCCCCCGGCCCCCATGAGTGTGAATTTTCAAATTCGTTTACGCCAATTATCGTCAGGAGAGGCTACTCAAAAATTTCTCAAAGTTTCATGCTTCTACCTACACGGGAAGTTGGAGAATTAGTGAATAGTCAGTTTTTTATAGAAGAAAAAAGCTACATGTGGGCCCTCGGCCCCCAGTAAGTGATAATTTAAATATTGTTTTCGCTTGTTACCATCGCGGAAGTGTACCTATGAACTAATCAGAGGTTCATTCTTCTACATACACGGGAAATATGAGAATTTGTGATTTTCAGTTTGTATATAGCTTATTTCAGGAAGAAAACTTTATTTTGGCCCCCGGCCCCCAATATGTGATAATTTAAATATTTATTTGCCTGTTAACATTGCGAAAGTGTACTCAACAATTTCCCAAAGTTTCATTCTGCTATCTACTCGCGAAATAGGAGAAGTTGATTTTTTTAAATTTTAATAAAGCCCATATAAGGAAAAAATGGTTTTGGGCATCCAGCCCCCATGAGTGTGAATTTTAAAATTATTTTACGCCAATTATCACCCCGAGAGGCTACTTAACAAATTCCCAATGGTTAATGCTTCTACCTACACGGAAAGTTCGAGAATTAGTGATGATTCAGTTTTTTATATAAGAAAAAAAACCTACATTTTGGCCCCCGGCCCGCAGTAAGTGATAATTTAAATATTGTTTTCGCTTTTCATCATTGCGGAAGTGTACTTATCAACTACTCAGAGGTTCATGCTTTTACCTACACGGGAAATATGAGAATTTGTTATTTTTAGTTTTTATATAGCTCAGATAAGGAAAAAACTTCATTTTGGCCCCCGGCCCACAGGTAGTGATCATTTAAATATGTGTGGCCTGTTAACATCGCGGTAGTGTACTCAACAACTTCTTAAAGTTTCATGATTCTGCCTTCTCGGGAAATAGGAGAATAAGGGATTTTGATATTTTATATAGGTCATAGAAGGAACAAAAAGCGTTTTTGGGCCCCCCAGCCCCCCAAGAGTGTGAATTTTAAAATTATTTTTCACCAATTATAGTTTTGATAGTGTACTTAGCAAGATGCCAAATTTTCATGCTTCTAGCTACACGGGAAGTTGGAGAATTAGAGAGTCAGTCAGTGAGTGAGGACTTTGCCTTTTATTAATATAGAAATGAAATCTATGGGACTTGGTATTAATTATGCATGCTACTTGATTATTATTTTGAATGTAACTGAAATTAATGTATAGCATTATATCACGTTAATGAAAAAATATATTTTAAAATATCAAGCTTATGAAATGATGTAAACTATACATTTTCTATATTTACTCTAATGTATATATTTTTATAACTTTTCATCCGCACCACAAATCCAGCCGGAATTGTTCTATGAAAGTGACAAGTCACTTCAACTCGATCCTTTTTATTAAGGATACATTTTCAAATAAAGATTTACGATTATCTTACCCCGATAACCTTTATTCCAAAATTATCAAGCACATTTTAGCAATTGCAGGAAAAATACACGCCCGAATTCTCCTAAATCGTCTAATTGCACATATGGATCAGGGTCTATTACCAGAAAGCTAATGTGGTTTCTTGAAAGAAAGTGGGACCATAGACATGATTTTTGCAGCAAGGCAGTTGCAGGAAAAGTTTCAAGAGCAGAATATGGACCTATTTTCCATTTATATAGACCTGACAAAAGCCTGCGACACAGTCTGCAGAGAGGGTCTATGGAGGATTATGGCCAAGTTTGGGTGTCCAAATAAGTATATAGCCATTGTAAGGCAATTCCATGATGGCATGCAGGCTCGAGTCCAGGACAACGGAGGAGCTTCTAAACCATTCCCTGTCACAAATGGCGTTAAGGAAGGCAGTGTTCTGGCCTCAACATTGGTTAGCCTCATGTTCTCAGCAATGTTTACAGAGGCCTTCAGGAATAGAAATGTAGGCATGGAAATAATGTATTGCTGTGATGGTCGTTTCTTCAATCTAAGGAGGCTTAAAGCAAAAACAAAGTTCAAATCAGACAGCTTCCTGGACCTTCTTTTTGCTGATGACTGTGCCCTTAACGCGGGCTCCAAAGCACAAATGCAACTAAGCGTTGATAAATTGTCCAGTGCATGCTCTAGCTGTGGGCTCACCATCAGCACAAAGAAGACAGACGTCTTATACCAGCCTGCCCAAGACAAATCCTGTCTCAGAAGGCCAATATTGATGACGAGGTGAACGCAAGAATCTCCAAGCCAGCGAAGCATTTGCTAGATTGCATGACAGTGTCTGGAACAGAAGGAGAATCAGCACCCAAACAAAACTAAAATTATACAGAGCTTTAATGCTCTCCACCTTGCTATATTCATGTGAAACCTGGACTGTATACCAACGCCATGCGAGGTTGTTGAACCACTTCCACACCAAAAGCCTAAAAAAATCATAAAAATAAAATGGCAGGAAAAAGTTCAAGACACCGAAATATTAACCAGGTCAGGACTACCCAACATCCACACTAGCCTCGTGCAGAGCCAACTACGCTGGGCGGGACATGTAGTTCACATGTCCGACCATCGCCTACCCAAGAGGCTCATCTATGGTGAACTGACTGCAGGGCATAGCGCACGCGGAGGTCCACTGAAGCGATACAAGGATGCACTTTAAACTGTTCTGAAGGCCTTTGACATTAGACATGAGTCCTGGGAAGCAGCAGCCAGTAACCGAGCCCACAGGCGCTCTATGATACGGAATGGCGCATCTGTCTGTGAGGTAAATAGATAACAGGCTGCCAAGACAAAACGTCAAGACAGGAAGGACCGTAAACAAAACCCTCCCGAAGGGTTCCCATCAATCTCTTGTCCGACATGCGTGCTTTGAATAGGGTTAATAAGCCACCAGAGGACACACGTTGCGGTCAAGAACAGGTCAAATACAAATATTCTGAGAGTGGTCATCGTCGACTACGACGGACGAACAACAACAACAAAACAAACAAACAAGCACATTTACTGACTTGTGATATAATTCTTGAACATATGAGTAATTTAAACAATAAATGAAAGTACACAATTACACAAATAACCGTACATGTGTTTCCCAAATGACTTTATTTTAAATACTAATCTTATGTTTTTAAAAAAAAGAGAAATTTAGACATCAATTAAAAAAGGATGATATGAAACATATACATATTTCAAATCTAACATGATCTTTTTGTACTAAAGAGAATAGTAACCCAATTATTTTAGCGAAGGTTCTTAATAATAATTGAATAAAGAAAGTAGACATTTTAAAATAACCATAAAATTTATATACCTTGTAACGCTCCGGATTGTGATTGTTGTTTATTAAATTCAGATTTTCTTCTTTACAACCTGCGCTTCCGAGTATTTGTATACAGAAACCCTAATACATGTGGGTCATTGTGGGTAAATATCTTTAAGGCGATACTCCCTTGATGAGGATTGCCTTGGATAAATTGAGCCGGGTCCTAAGGGGGTAGAGCTCAAACCCAAAAGGGAATGTGAAATATTTAAGCAAAATGTTCAATCCATAAAAAAAAATCCCATGTACATTAAGTAATATATATTATCTATATATATAAAAATCAAAGTATGTATGTATGTATGTATGTATGCATGTCTGTTATAGCTGACTAAACCATTCATCCGATCGCCATGAAACTTTTGGAGACTTTTGAGTACGCTCCAGGGATGGAAATAGGCTACTTTTTTTTCAAAATTTAACACTCATGGGGCACCGGGGGCCCATAATGAGAATTTTTTCTTATATGAGCTATATAAAAATTAGTTTAGGGCTTAGCTGCTTGGACAATGAATGGATCTTGACCAAACTTGGTACATAACAACGTGATAGCCTATATTAAAGTATCATATGGCATTGAACTCCTAATGTCCGTTTCTTCGGGGCCGGGGGCCCAAAATCTTTATTTTTGTAAGCGTTAAATACTTTTTTCCCGTTAGCTGACTATACCATTCATTCGGTCGTCATGAAACTTTTGGAGACTTTTGAGTACGCTCCGGGGAGGGAAATAGGCTACTTTTTTTAAAATTAACACTTATGGGGCGCCGGGGGCCCATAATGAGAATTTTTTCTTATATGAGCTTTATAAAAATTAGTTTAGGGCTTAGCTGCTTGGAAAATGAATGGATCTTGACCAAACTTGGTACATAACAACTTGATAGCCAACATTAAAGTACCATATGGCATTGAACACCTAATGTCCGTTCCTTCGGGGCCGGGGGCCCAACATATTTTTTTTTGGTAAGCGTTAAATACTTTATTCCCGTTAGCTGACTATACCATTCATTCGGTCGTCATGAAACTTTTGGAGACTTTTGAGTACGCTCCGGGGATGGGAAATAGGCTACTTTTTTTAAAATTAACACTTATGGGGCGCCGGGGGCCCATAATGAGAATTTTTTCTTATATGAGCTTTATAAAAATTAGTTTAGGGCTTAGCTGCTTGGAAAATGAATGGATCTTGACCAAACTTGGTACATAACAACTTGATAGCCAACATTAAAGTACCATATGGCATTGAACACCTAATGTCCGTTCCTTCGGGGCCGGGGGCCCAACATATTTTTTTTTGGTAAGCGTTAAATACTTTATTCCCGTTAGCTGACTATACCATTCATTCGGTCGCCATGAAACTTTTGGAGACTTTTGAGTACGCTCCGGGGATGGAAATAGGCTACTTTTTTTTTACTTTAACTCTCATGGGGCGCCGGGGGCCCATAATGAGAATTTTTTCTAATATGAGCTATATAAAAATTAGTTTAGGCTTAGCTGCTTGGAAAATGAATGGATCTTGACCAAACTTGGTACATAACAACTTGATAGCCAACATTAAAGTACCATATGGCATTGAACACCTAATGTCCGTTCCTTCGGGGCCGGGGGCCCAAAATCTTTTTTTTTGTAAGCGTTAAATACTTTATTCCCGGTATGATTTACATGATCTTGAAAAGCATTGACTAATATATCTATCATGATCCAGATTGAAATGAACAGGTATTTTAAAGTTAATTTCTTGCACCGATTGGGCCCGCGGGCCCTTAATGTTGTTTTTTCTAATCTTATATCTATATATATAAAAATCAAAGTATGTAGGTATGTATGTATGTATATATGTATGCATGTCTGTTATAGCTGACTAAACCATTCATCCGATCGCCATGAAACTTTTGGAGACTTTTGAGTACGCTCCAGGGATGGAAATAGGCTACTTTTTTTCAAAATTTAACCCTCATGGGGCACCGGGGGCCCATAAAATGATTTATTTTCTTATATATGAGCTATATAAAAATTAGTTTAAGCGTTAGCTATTAGGTAAATTGATGGATCTTAACCAAACTTTGTATATAACAACTTGGTAGCCAATATAGAAATACTAAAGGGACTAATTTCCTAATGTCCATTTCTTCGGGACTTGGGGCCCAAAATGTCTTATTTCATAAACGTTTAATATTTTATTCCCCATTCAATTATTAAAGATCTTGAAAAATATAGATAAATATATCCACAATTAAATTGATTGAAATAAACAGGCGTTTTGAACTTGACATATTGCACTAAATGGGCCCTGGGGCCCTTAATGTCGTTGTTTGCTTTCATGAGCTATATAAAAATGAGTTTATGCGTTAACTACTGAGTAAATGAATGGATCTTAACCAAACTTTGTATATAAAAACTTGGTTGCCCATATTATAATAACAAAGGGCACTGCACTTCTAATTTTTAATTGTTTAGGGCCGGGGGCCCCAAATGTATTTTTTCGTATGTGTTTGAGATATTATTTCCCATTCTATTTTAACGATCTTAAGAAATATATCAATGATGAGACTGAATTAAAATGAACAGCATTTTGAAATTTACATCTTACATCGAATGGGCCGGGGGCCCCAAATGTCTTTTTTGTGTATACTCTAAGATAGTATTTCCCACTCAGTTTTTAACGATCTTGAGAAATATATCCATGATTAAAATGAATTTAAATGAACATGTTTTCAAAATGTACATCTTGAATTGAACGGGCCTGGGAGCCCCTTAATGTAGTTTTCCTTATATCTACATATATATAAAAATTAGTTTAGAAGTTAGATAATGAGAAAATAAATGGATTTTGACCAAACGCGGTATATAAAAACTTAAAAGCCTATATTAAATTTCGATAGGGCACTGATCTCATAATGTCCATTTCATCGGGGCTAGGGGCCCTAAATGTGTTTTTACTAAATTTTTAATATTGTATTCCCCATTCAATTTTACACGATATTGAGAAATATAGATACATATATTTATATTTTTGTTATGAAATTGATTGAAATGAACAGATTTTCGAACTTCATATTTTAAACTGATGGACCTGGTGACCCTTAATGTAATTTATTTTGTATCTATATATTTTCCTTTTTACTGAGATCGTTGCAACGCACGACGGGTCTGCTAGTGTATAATAAAATCTTAACATAACAATGTAAGTACTGTACTTTAATGAATCAAAAATGAAAATGTTCATATTAGGGCTGCGGATATTAACGATCAATTTATCGATTAATCGTTAAAAAAATTTTAAGGATTATATTTTTTAACGATTATTCGACCCACCACTTATAAATGTACTGAAAGTTACAAAGTAAAATATTGCGCCCGATAAATATGAACTAATTTCCGGACGATTACACAAAAAATTTGGTTTTTAAACTATTGACTTACGTGAATGTTCAAAATGTTGATAAAGGTTATTGTGTCCATTTAGAGAAATCGTTTGCCTACCATGCAATGTTCCCTCTAAGTCTAAGCTCCATTGTTCCGTGTGCACAGTTTAAAAAACAACTCGTGTGCAAAGTGGCACAAAGTCCAATTTTGTTTGCAATATTTTTAAATAAATTTCTGCGCGGTGATTCTAAACTCCTGTGTGGCGTCGGTCAAATATCTGTGGGGTCGGGCGCCTATTAGGTTTTACATATGCAGTTCACTCATTCTCACACTTATAGATCTCTCATTTGCCTTCTAAATTATAAATCTTCAATTTTTATACCAAACACCCGTCCAACGTTTTTAGTCAAATTAAATCATTAAGTACTTGGACTTATAAGTTTTAAATTATTTTATTCTTTTTAGTCCACTTATAAAAACGTGGTTTTAAAAAATCTTTTTTTACCTCTATTTATTAACTTAAGTTTTCATTCTGTTTAAAATAAATAACGAGAGTGTCTTTCCGTGTTGGTGACGTATGTGTATGGGTGTGTGTATGTGTATGTCTGTGTGTGTCCGCGCGTACGTTAAGATAACAAACGTGTGTTGCTTAGTTTATATATGCAGTGTTACTTTTTGAAAGCAATCTTGCTTTTAAGTACGTTTACATTTTATTTATTAAAATATGTAATTTGAAATATCAATAAATATTCTATAAAATATTATAAAAGTTGCAATTCGTGTGCCTTTTATTAAAATTTATGTCTAATTCGTTTACTGTATTAAATCAATGTTTTTCCTAATATGAGCCATATATTATTAAAAGTAAAAGATTAAAGGGACAACTAACCAAAAGATTGACTGATGTAAAATTTAATTTAGAAGTTAATATGGATAATAATGAATATAATTGACAAGTTTGGTCGAAATTCAACAATCCATGTAAAAATGCGACTCATACGTACGAAAATTTGTGTCCTAGATATGTATATATATATATATATATATATATATATATCTATATATATCTATATATATATATATATATATATATATATATACATATATATCTCTTTCTTAATATATATTATATATATATATATATATAAAGAAAAGAACATAACAGGAGTGCATGGCCTAGGCGAAAGAAATGAAAGAGAGGGACAGATTAGTTGAACGAGCAGGAATCCACAACATGATCATAGGAAATACATGGTTTCAGCAACACCCAAGAAGACTGTGGACCTGGAAGAGCCGAGAGGACAACACCAAGAATCAAATTGACTTTATATTAATAAACAAAAAATTTAGAAACTCATTGTTGTCAGTGAAAACAACACCAGGTGCAGACTGCAACAGCGACCATGTACCTCTAATAGGGACATTACGAATAAAATTAAAGAACATTATGAAAGTTAGAAGTAATGCCCAACTTAATTTAGAGTTAATTAGATCAGATAATGGTCTAAGAGAAAGATACAACACTATCATCAGGATCAGATATAATGAAATATGAAAATAGAAAGCATTGACAATCAATGGGAAATGCTAAGAGACTCCATTAACCAAACATCAAAAGAGGTCATAGCTGAAATTAAAAGAACTGCCAAAACTAAATGGATGACAAATAAGATCTTACAAATGATGGACAAAAGAAGAGAGACAAAACATTACAAAGAAAACCCAAGAGACATGTACAGAATAATAGATGAACTGACAGGTAGAAAGACTACCAATGGGACAGGCTGTCTAAGATCCAAGGAAGGAGATATCATAATGGGTAGAGAAGATAAAATAAGAAGATTGAACGAGTACATCTGAGATTTATACAGTAGTGACAGACAAGAACCGAAACCTGAAACCAACAATGATGGACCACCAATAACTCGTGCAGAAGTCAACGAGGCCTTACGTCGAGTGAAAAATAATAAATCTCCAGGGCCAGACAAAATAACAAAAGAAGAACTAAAGGCAATAGAGGAGACCGGAATAGATACACTAGTAAAACTTTTGAACGACATATACAACACAGGATATATCCCAGAGGACTTTACAAGATCAATCTTTATAGCACTACCCAAAATGCCAGGTGCAGTGTGATGTGAGAACCACAGAACAATTAGCCTTATGAGCCTGGTTCTAAAGATCTTGTTAAGAATCATTATGAAAAGAATAAGACCCCGTATCAGCCCGAAAATATCAGAAGACCACTGTGGTTTTGTTGAGGGCAAAGGTACCTGTAACGCTTTATATAAGATCAGAATGATAGCAGAAATAGCCATAGAGGTCAAGGCAGACTTGTACTTGTGCTTTATAGATTACAGTAAGGCCTTTGATAAAGTACAACACAACCAACTGATCGACATGTTGGAGAATATACAAATAGATTGTAAACATCTGAGAATCATAAAGAACATATATTGACAACAATCAGCTGCGATAAAGGTCGACCAGACGATCGGCAGCTATCAAAAAATCCCGCTGGGGTTGAGACAGGGATGCGTGATGTCACCAGACCTTTTTTCACTATACAGCGAAAACATAATGAAGCATATTGAGGGCCTTCCTGGAATATCTGTGGCGGGTTACAATTTGAACAATTTGAGATACGCGGATGACACAGTGCTAATTGCAAAGAGTGAAGAAGAGCTACAAAGATTGTTAGACAAAATAATTAAGGAAAGCGCAAACAAAGGCCTAAGTTCGAACAAAAAGAAAACAGAAGTAATGGTAATATCCAAAAAGAAAACCAACCCAGAATGTAGATTAGTAGTAGATGGAGAAACATTAAAACAAGTCACCAAATGTAAATATCTGGGAACAACGTTGACCTCAGACGGAAGATACACAACTGAGAGGAAAAGCAGAATAGCACAAGCCAAAGAAACATTCAATAAAATAAAGAATCTCCTGACCAACAAATACATATCAATGGAAGTGAGAAGGAGAGTGATTCAATTCTACATCGATCCCGTTTTACTCTATGGATGTGAAGCCTGGACAGTTGCAAAGGATTTACAGAAACGTTTAAAAGCCTGTGATATGTGGTTCCATAGGCGAATGCTAAAACTATCATGGACGGAGAAGAAGCGTAATGAAGAGGTTCTAAAAGAAGTAGGACAGACAAGGAACATTATGTCTAAATTTAGAAGGAGACAATCTACATTTTTGGACACATCATGAGGCGAGGCAGGTTGAAACACATGGTAACAACAGAAAAGATCGAGGGCAAAAGAGATCGAGGCAGACAGAGAGAAAAGATGTTGGATGGGCTGACTAGATGGCATGGGGTGCGATCACAAGCAGAGTTGATTGACAAGACCAAAGGCAGAGAGCTGTGGAGAGGCATGACCGCCTACGCCTCTGGGCATGGCACCTGATATATATATACGAGCGAAATGCCCATGCGATGCTACGGGGTATGGACAATTAAAAAATAACTTTATTTGGTTTTGGGTCTCGAAATTCCCCTTAAAAATTAGTGTAAATGCATCATGAAATTAGGGTAGTGATAAATCAAACCACTTCTTCATAAAAGTCACGATGTCTGTGTCGAGAAAATAGAAAGTATGATTAATTTAAATATTACGCATCAACTTTTGTATTTCTGCTTTAATAACGCATGCTTTTCTCGATATACTCTACTAGAATATCATAGAGCCTTAACATTTACAAAAATTTAATGGGCAAAGCTTAATTTCTTTTCACATGACTCATAAAATGAAAACAATATCTTTCCACACGATTCCTTTGGTTCTAGGAAATAGCTCTCCAAAAACACCCATTACATTTTATAGTCTAAGCATGAAATTAGTTCAAGACGAATAGAATAATTCTTTGAGCCAGATAATATTTATGTGAATATTACGGCCTGGGGAAATGGTAAAATAACGTGTATTTGTTTAAAAGACATATTTTCTTTTCACATGAATAATAACATAAAAAATGTTGCTTTTTAAAAAAATGCTGAGATATTGAACTTCTAATAAATTGTATGTCATTTATAATGGCCTCCCTCTCTTTTGTCTAATAGTAACAAAGCACTAAATTGGCTGATACTTGTTACACTATAATAAACGGATTATTTGTCATTGTATTTATATCTAAGACTTAAAGAAACACTTTGAATCGCACGGTTTGGGCTTCAAATGTACGCTGATGGTTTAGTTTTAGTTATGCAAAAATTATATAGCAGTTACTAAGATATAGTGTTTATGCCCCCCAGGATATTATTGACTCATGTCCCCACCAATGAAAATTACCCTTCAAAAGGTCAGAAAGTTGCCACTCAATGTAAAAATATAAAAATAACTGTTTCATTTATTAGCTACACTCTTACGCCCGTGCATATAACCCCTATATATAATACATTTTCGTATCTAACAGTAGCGAACCTTTTTTTTCATTAATATATTCCTTTGTGGCAGTTTATTGAGCAATCGTTCCAGATAAAAAATTACGTACACTAGTTAAGCACCTGAGGTAAATAAACCTCCAACCTAACAAAAACTTTCATTGTTTTCTTTACTAATCACTTGCTTCATGTATCAAATATCAGATACACACACTGCTTTCCGTATAATTTTAATTTTAGGGAATTTAATGTTGTTATTTGCCTGCATAAAGTTGACTGATTTATCAAAAAAATCATACCATCTTGCAATATAATTTATTTCTGATGCTAAAACCGATAATATATAACAATAAGGAAATCACTGTCAAGACGTAAATTGAAAAAAATATGAATGGTTTTAGAAGATAAATAATTGTAGTCTTGTTAGAGGCGTAACATTGGCAGACATAAAAATAACAACAAGCCCACATACACAATAGACAACTCTGCAGTTATTAACCGAAGCTCATACCATGCCATGGAATTATTCTACACCAATATTCCTCATTTTTAAAAAAAGGTTTTTAATGTTTTGTTTTTTAAGGCAAGCTTTATCATTCCCATTAATCCACAACATCCACTCCATTACAGATTATGCATGAGCTTTATTAAGGATTAATATGATATGTTTTATTGAGCTATATAATACTTATGTGAATATTGATGCCTAGGTTAGAGAGGTTAGGAAATATAGTTAATTGTTTAAAAGACACACTTTGATTCGCAAGGTTTGGGCTTACAATTTACTCCGATGGTTTAGCTTAGCTTTGCAAAAAGGATATTATCAGTGGTTAAGAAATAGTTTTGCCACCCAGGGTTTTGTGATATTATTAACTCCTGCCCCTAGAAATAAAAAGCACCCTTCAAATAGTTCACAAAGTTGCCCCTCTTTATAAAAATAACTATTCCGCTTATTAGCCTCACTCTTACACCAGTGTATATAACTCCTATACATATTCCATTTTCTTATTTAAAATCCCTGAGCGTTTACTTTCAATACAGCTTCCCTTAATGTCAGTTTATAGAGCAATCGATACTAAACACTCTCTTGTATTATGTAAGCACATAAGGTAAATAAATCAACAAATATTTGCCATTTTTTAAAATCACAAATCACTTATTAAATGCAAAAATGCGGTTCCTTGTGCATTTTTATTTATAAATTTAATTGTATTCAATTTTGATGTTGTTATAAGCACGTACAAATTTGCTTCCGTCCAATTATAGACGTAGGTGTATCAAAACTTATATTGAAATATAAATTTGATAATTTGTCTGCACTTAAATCATTTTTTCACATATATTTCTATAGTAATTCACAGTGGCAAAGATAAAATTAGTTCGACCCAGATTTGGGTGATTTTATTATTGAAAAATTACCTTCAAAATTTCACAAAATATATGTGCTGCTAATTAGCCTCAATATTTCCCAAGTATATATTATAACTATATATAATGCAATTTCTTCTTTGAAAGCGCCTGTAAGTCATTCCAATGTTTATTTCCCATTGTGGCGATCCATGAAAGCAATCGTCCAACTAATGCGCAGGGCTCATTTTCTTTTCACATGAAACATAACATAAAACCTTACCTGAAAAAAATGATGAGAAATTGATCATCTCATTAACATTCATTTCAGTCATATTCAATTACTTCCCATGATCTTTCCATCAAGCAGTGAAGAAGGACGAATTGGCAGATACTTGTGTAAATAAAATTAACGGATTTTTGCTCTCATCATTTTTAAACATTTTCTTCATGCAACAAACGCTGTTCGTGTGCATTTTTCTATTTATAAATTTATTTCATGCAATTTAATGTTGAAATTAGCCTGTATAAAATAGACTGCTTTAACAACAATTATTCCAGCTTGCCACGGTGTTTGTTAGAATTTTTCTACAGTTGATACACTCTTGCGGTGCTTGTTCCGATAATATACCTAAATAACATCAAATAAGCCACTGCTCTTTTTACATTTCCTTTTCCCAATTTATTATAATAACAATGACGTGACATCATATATTATTTTACGGCGCGAAACACCAAACGCTCTGTTAATCTCAGAACCAAAATCATTATGTTTTTTCGTCTATATTTTCAACTTTAAAAAAAAATCAAGAGTTACCGGGCATTGCGGCTTCACACGGACGTGCTTAGGCGCAATATATATAGGGATTATTTTTTTGTATTAAATATCCGTTTTTTGTGTATGTTTCCATGTCAATATTACGAACGTAATTATAAATTTTCTATATTAAAATATAACATTCGTTTTTCGGTTTATGAAATTTACAGTTGGTTGTCATTTGGTTGTCAAGTTTCGATGCGTTTTGAACTACAAAGCCATTATTTAATACTGCAAATGAAATTTGCCAACTTATGCTTCAGTTTAGCGTTTGTATTTCTTTTATACACTTTGAGATTGCATATTTGTATGTTTAAAAAAATAACATATTTAAAAATCGGACTCCTCCCCACAATAGTTTTTTTTATTGTTATTTACATGTAATATTTTAATGCGTCTTAGACTAATTCGGAATAAAGAAATCTTTGCTTTTAATATAGAACTGGAAGGGGTGCTGACTCGACAATAATGAAAACGTTTATTAGAATTCCTAAAACGTGTATATTAAATTTTATATACGATTTCCTGTTGATACTTTAATATTTTCATTTATCCAGTGATTAACATATTACTTCAAAGGTTTCATGCAAAATAAATAGTTCTTTGTTATTCATATTTGTAATTAGTTACAATTTGTTATTTACATGTTTTTGATAATGTAGAGGTAATAATTTATGGGCGAATGGGCGCATAAACTGACAAGTCATAATAGATCTTGAAAAGGTGCTGACTTGACAATAATAAAAACGTTTCTGTGAATTACTAACACGTTTATATTAAATTGTAAATATGATTAACAGTTGATAATTTAATCTTTTCTGATATCCTGTGACACACTTTGCTTACTACGTTTCATGCAAAATGAATAGTTTTTTGTTATTAACATATGTAAAAATTACATATTATTATTTACATATTTTGGTAATGTTGTGGTAATAATGTGGACAAATGGGCGAATAAACGGACAAGTCATAATCATCCATGAAGCTTAAACTGCTTCAAATCACAGATGTCCTTGATGTGGATCACATTACATTCACATAATTTATTTTTAACGCTCTGTGCTGTATTATTGGTGCACTCATAATTGGTGCGCACTATTCAATGCAACAAGTTAACGTCCGGCTGACTCCTCAGCAATATTTGTTAATACTTTCGAACTTCAAACTTCTTTGCTGTAGTATCACCATATGCTGTGTGTAATTCACTATACATTTACTATTATCCTGATTATATCATTATTATTCATGCAAACTATTATAACGCGATGCCTAAGCTTGGAGATTTTCTCATAACACATATATATTCGTATATATAATCAAAGTATATACTCTGCTATGTCCGTTCGTAACGCTAGATTTTAGAAAGCGCACCTCTAAAAAATTAGCCTTTAAAAAAAAAGAAAAAAAAACAACAACGAAAAACCAAAAAAAACAACAAACAAACCAAAAAAAAACACCATTTTCAAACGTCCGCATAAAATTGTTCAATATGGAAAATAGATTTAACTTTTCTCTCTTGGTCTCTACATTTTCTGATTATTTACTATGCGGCTTTCAAGCAAAAGGGACAATTACAAAAACTGAAATATATCCATTTTGAAAACTTCCGTAATTGTTGACGGGTAATACACTAGTAATATATAAATTATTATTAATTTAAATAATTAATTTTCTATTAATAACATTTTTTTTTAATTTATAAATATTTTCTTTAATTATAATCGAATTTTATCAATTAAAATAGTTTTAATCGATAATTTTTTAACGATTAATCGAGAAATTAATCGTTAATTTCCGCAGCCCTAGATTTTTATAAAATAAAATTTAAATAAATATAATTTTATACAGGTTTTCCGATATCCTACAAAAGTGTCGCATGGGGCCCCTATGCTCATGGGCCCCCGGTCTAATGCCCAACGGGCCTATGCGTTAAGACGGCCCTGGTGTTAGTCTCTGAGGCAAGGCCAGGGCCGGATTAAGCTATCTTGGTGCCCAAGGCACAAATCCACATTTGTGCCCCCTTCTGTCCCAGGCCCCGATCCTCCACTGACCACTTTTATGTTCAATATTATGCAAAAAACTAACAAAGAAAAACAGTTGTTCCTACATATAATTGTACTATTATCACTCATATAAAACATACAATAAGGTTTTTCTGTAATAAAAAAATAGTTAACAGATAAAATTACGGTAACTTTTTTAACACATGAGAAAGTCATAGAGAGCACATATTTACATTTTAAAGTTTTTTTTTCTAGATTTGCATCTGGCAAACTTTTTGAGTACATCATCAAAGTTAATTTTGCGCAACAAGTCTTCCTCAATCTTCCGCAGAGATAAGGAATAAAACCTTTCTTGTTTCATTGCCGATCTACTTGGATTTTTTGTTCGTTTTAAATGAGAATAAAAAAGCCCGTAAAAAACCAAGTTTTTAACTATAAATCCTTTATGTACTTAGACGTAACTAGAAGAATTTCATTATAAAACGCAGCGCAAGACCATCCGAAAATACAAAATTGCAGTTGTGTCGTAAATAGGGCTGTCAATTTTGTTGAAAAAAGCTGCCCGGGTACCCGTGAAAAATTTCGAACGGGTACCCGGGTTACCCGTTCTAAACTTAAACGTCGCATAATTTTCCCCGTCATGATCGCTATAGAATGCAACCTAGCCACCAACCATGCACCTCATTTCACACAGTAGTAGTAGCCAACGGCTTGCTTCCAGTAACATACTATTACTAATGCACTACAATTAACTATAATGCACTAAAAACTTTTATTCAATTCCTGCTGTAAATGCATTCGTCATAATCATAAATGACTGTAAACTGAACATGCAAACAAAATGTCAACGGCAATGACGTAACGTTCAATGTCATACCTTGAATGTTAATATCCACTTGGTGTCGGTAGTCGATGCTAATGCGATGAAGGACGCAATACTGCGGTAAATCTGAAGTGATTGTGCTTTGGTCAGTGGTATTGCTTTTGTTGACACCAAAAAATTGCCGACATTGGGTGGATCGGCGGTTTGTTTATAAATATCAATTCATGAATAGCGTTCACATGGCGTTTTATCGCGTTGGGTTGCCACCCTTCACAGACACAATTTAATTACAATGGTTGCATTTTGCCGTGTCGCTGTCAACTTGATTGGCCTGATTCCACACGACGTCTAACCCATCTTGTTAACTTTGGGTGTATTATTAATATCAATTTTTGGGCTAGGCAAACACGTGTTAATGAACGCAAGAAACACACGCGAATGCAAGGGCTGGGGGTTATAGCAGTGCTTCTCAAAGTGGGGGTCCGCGGAAGTTATCAAGAAAGGAGAGAAAAATATTATTAAAATCCTCCAATTGCTATCAATAATACTAACCCTATAGAAATTTGTCATTTTTGACAATAAGCAAATAAATGAAAGAAATAAAAGGAAATAAATAATAAAGGAAATATAATACATTTCGCTACCATGTAAGTACAGGCAAAATAGTGCACCGGTTCCTGATGCAATGGAAAAAATTCCTGCCGGTCCGCAATACAAAAATTTTTGAGAAGCACTGGGTTATAGGAGGGAATAGAGGAGAGGGGGGGAGTAGAAAACACGACATTAGATAGATAGTATCATTCGGTGGCCCACTGTCGGCTATTTCAAAGCAAAGTTAGTTTCAAAGCAAGGGTGTTTGAATGAACAAAAAACAAACACGGCATCTTTCATCTCTGTGCAGTCCATCCTCAAAGCCGGCGTCTGCCCATCCTACACTGTTAGTTACTATTTAGTTTATAAATTTAAATACTGACGACCTTGTACGCATTATTAGCATCAGTTTTTCTAGGTCACCACGTGTTAATGAACACAAGAAGTCAAGGGGTGTGGGTTATAGGAGTGAAGGGAGGAGAGGGGGTAGATAAACACATTAGCTAGTATCAATTGGCGTATTTCAAAGCAAAGTTAGTCAACGCAAGGGTGGATTTTTTATTAACAAACACAGCGTCTTTCATCTCTAAGCAGTCCATCCTGGCAGAGGACTTTTGTTTTCTTTATACGATTCTTTTAACGAACCATTTTTTGTTGAGTGCGTTGTGCGATCTCTGTTTCACGTTGAGAGAAAAAAGATATATCAAAATACATTGTATTTGTTGGGACCCTATTTTATTTCCCGATTTCCCGTTGACAGATATTTCCCTTGACAGATATTTCTCCTTAGATGTACTTCACATCATATATTTGAAACAAAAATTTTCATTTGATAAATTGTTTCGCAAGTCACAATGTAAACACAAAATGCCGCATGAGAGTCGAAGTTTGGCCTACGGTTAATATAGACATAGAAGCCACATTTTCACGGGTACCCGGGGCGGAATTTTACTACCCGGGTAATCACACGGCAACGGGTACCCGGGTCCCGGGTACCCGTTGACAGGCCTAGTCGTAAAACATGTTTAACATAATGCGCACCGATCAGGAATATGTTTATAAAACGTGTTGTCAATAAAATACGCACCTTATTGTGCGACAGAAAGTTTCAATATAATACGCACCGCGACACTCTATCTAAAAAAATAACATGATGCATTGGAATAAATAAAATAATATAAAAATTCAATGATTTAATTACAGTACATGCGATCGATCTGAAATTTTGATACATAGTTTTTATCATCGCCACAAAACTGCCTGCTAAATTTCAGCTCGCTAGCTTACGAGAAAGTGGGTTAAAAATCGATCCAAAATTTTCTCGACCGACAAGCAAGCAATCAAGCAACCAGACACCACGAGTTTAATATAAGGGATTTCTTTTTAAAAAAACGTAAAAAAACCAAGTTTTTGACTATAAATCCTTTACGTAAGAGATGTAACTAAAAGAATGTTCATTATAATACGCAGCCCAAGACCATTCAACAATACAAAATTGTAGTTGTGTCGTAAAACATGTTTAATTCAATGCGCACCGATCAGGAATATTTTTATAAAAAGTGTTTGTTCATTATAATACGCAGCGCAAGACCATCCGAAAATACAAAATTGCAGTTGTGTCGTAAAACAGGTTTAACATAATGCGCACCGATCAGGAATATGTTCATAAAACGTGTTTTCAATAAAATACGCACCTTATTGCGCGACAGAAAGTTTGTCCAATATAATACGCACCGCGACACTCTATCTCAAAAAATAACACGTTACATAGGAATAAATAAAATAAACTAAAAATTCAATAATTAAATTACAGAACATTCGATCGATCTGAAATTTTGATACATAGTTTTTATTATCGCCACAAAACTGCCTGCTAAATTTCAGCTCACTAGCTTACTAGGAAGTGGGTTACAAATCGATCCAAAGTTTTGGCGACCGACAAAGCAATCAAGAAACCAGACACCACGAGTTACTATAAATTATTTAAAAAGAGCGCTCAATTTAAACGTTCGTAAACATTAATGTTAAAAATATGCGCAAGTCCATTGGAAAAGCACACTGGATGTTATCTCTATTACTTTGTATAATTCTGCATGACTCAACGTGTTGTTTTCAGATTTTTATGCACGAAACTTGCGAATATATGAGTGTAACTTTTGTACTTCAGAATATAAATTATTGTTCAGATCTTCAGGATAAGCATGTATTAGTCGTATATAACACTGAGATGTTTGTGGTACACCCACCAGACAAGAAAATCTAACTGCTTGAGAGCAAATTATAATTCTTGTATCTTCTTTGCAATTTTTGTCTGCTTTTCTTCTGGTGCCCCCTTTCTGTGACAGGTCTTATTGTAAACACTCTTCGCTTCTATAATCTGAGGATGAGACTTTAGAATAGCTTTAGTTCCAACAACATGTGCTTCCCATCTGGTATCGGAAAGAGATTTTACCAGCGTTCAATCCACAAAGCATCCTTTCAGAATCTTCCATCTGTTGGTTGAAGCTGAGAAAAAAGTATCGATCAGTTGCACTGTATGGAAGAAGTTTACTGCCTCTAAACAAGAGTCAACTGCATTTCTGCCTACCAGATTTAGTGAATGGGTAGCACAGGGTATGTAGATAGAAAAATAATTCCCCTCTAGAATTTTGTTCAACATTCCCTTCTAATATTAAGACATATTAACGTTATCCGAGACTGACATCTGCATTTCACAAAATCAATATTGCAAACTTCACGTAAGTACTGCAACTCTTGTTTAGCCATATCTTCACCGGTGTGACTTTGCAGCACAAAGAAAGCCAAAAAGCGCTCAATGGGCCCTCCATCTACCAGATATCGAAGAACAACGCTTGACTTATCTATAAGGGAAATATCGGGTGAAATAACAAGCTGAAATAACCGGAAGCCTTTACTTCATCTATAATTACTTGATGGACTTTTGGGGACATAATTTTATTCAGTTCTTCACTTATAGTTTGGGATACATAAGAAGGATTTCTTTTTCCAGAATTTCCTTATTTATCAATGTGTGATGCTAAATATGGATCAAACTGACTGACCAACTCAAGCAACCCTAGGGATCAAACTGACTGACCAACTCAAGCAACCCTAGGGATCAAACTGACTGACAAACTCCAGCAACCCTAGGGATCAAACTGACTGACCAACTCCAGCAACACTAGAAAATTCAATTTTGTAAAGATCCAAATTTTTCATTTTTCCCTTTAAAAGCGATTTCAGGGTTCAATTAAGATTTCACAGGGCCCCTGGCAGCAATTCCACCTGGGGCCTTGTTCAGCCATTTTATTATACAATTTAATAAGTTTGGAGTCCCTTAATTTAGTCTTAAATCATTGGGCGAGGGGGGCCCTTGGCTTTAGCCCAATCATACTTCCATTTAATGTGCCCCTGTGCGATTTAATATTACATTTGAGATTTGCTAACGTCATGTCGATTGTCCATAATATACACAATATGCAATATATATATATATATATATAAGCCAATATACACATTTTTCTTGAGGACTTGTGGTTCCCCCCAAACGCTTGGTGCCCAAGGCACATGCCTTGTTTGCCTATAGGTTAATCCAGCCCTGGTCAAGGCGTGGGGTGTCAATATATTCATATGTTCATTTCAGTTCAATTTCATTCAATAACTCCCTTGACTCTTAGGTTTCAGTAACAGAAAGCTGTTATTTTTTAAAATATATAGGGCATCTATCTGGCCCCATCGAAAATTAAATTTGGAGCCTAGTATCATAATAATCAATTCTCTCTGTTTATGTTATGACATTGTAGACCGGGCAAAAAAATTGAAATTCAACTAGATATACTGCCAGGTGCTATTAAAAATTAAATGTCTCAAAATATAAAGAAATTAGTTTGTTAAAATGTCGTTGTCTTCTACTTCTTAAGTAAGATATATTATATATGTCAATTTGCAACACTTCCGATTGAATGTTTAACTGAATTATTAACTTATATATTCAATACAAAGTGAGATAGAAAAAGAGAGGTAGATAGAGAGAGAGAGAAACAGAGAGAGACGTAGAGAGTCAGATAGAGAGAGAGAAATAGATAGAGAGAGGGAGTGTGGGAGAAATAAAGGTAGAGAGAGAAAGAGAGAGAGAGACGGAGTGTGGGAGAAATAAAGATAGAGAGAGAAAGAGAGAGAGAGAGGGGGAGTGTGGGAGAAATAAAGATAGAGAGAGAAAGAGAGAGAAATAAAGATAGAGAGAGAAAGAGAGAGAAACAAAGATAGAGAGAGAAAGAGAGAGAAATAAAGATAGAGAGAGAAAGAGAGAGAAACAAAGATAGAGAGAGAAAGAGAGAGAAATAAAGATAGAGATAGAAAGAGAGAGAAATAAAGATTTAGAGAGAAAGAGAGAATTTGAAAAAAAGAGAGAGATATACAGAACGAGAAACAGAGCGAGAAAGATATACTATAGAGAGAGTCAGAGGGAGCGAAAGACAAAGAATGAGAGAAAATGTCGTTGCGAGAAAAAGAGGGATAGAAACAGAGCGAGAAAGATTTACTATAGAGAGAGTCAGAGGGAACGAGAGACAAAGACTGAGAGAAAATGTCGTTGCGAGAAAAAGAGGGATAGAAAGAGAGCGAGAAAGATATACTATAGAGAGAGTCAGAGGGAGCGAGAGACAAAGACTGAGAGAAAATGTCGTTGCGAGAAAAAGAGATAAAGAGGGATAGAAACAGAGCGAGAAAGAGAGACAGACAGACATAGAATGAGAGAAAGAAAGAGAGTTACACGGAGAGAAAAAAGTGACAGAAAGAAAGGTGAAGAAATAGTAACAGACGAAGAGACCGAAAAAGAGAGAGTAGTCAGAGAGAGATGAATGCGCATAGTGAGAGAAGAGGTAAAGACAGAGATAGAGAGACTGAGGGAGATAGCGAGAAAGAGAGTAGAGTGAGCGAATAAAAGAAAGAGAGACAGAAAGGGAGAGAGAAGGTAATGGTTAAGGTGATGTTCGTTTGACACAAGAAAAGAAATGATGGCGCGTTTAAAAGGGGAGGGGGAGTTGACGTTGAGTTATTCTTTAATAAGTAAAATTAAAAAAAAATCTTTTTTTAAAAAGGACACGCTTTTATTTACAAACATTTACAGACTGAAACGCGCTGATTTCCCCTGCCCTTGATATAAACACGGGAATTTACGAGGGCTAGAGTGAAACCAGTGAGCCGTGGAGGTCAACTCTAGCAGACGACTATACATTCGAAATAGTGATAAATAGAGATAAACTAAAAAATTGATTAATTTCATTACGGTACATTCGATCGATCTGAAATTTTGATACAATGCATTGTCATCCAAGATCTATCTGTGGTAAAATTTTGAGATCTTTAGGTCCATCAGAAATGGTTTAATTTTACGTTTCAAGATTTGAAGGAAGGATGGATACAACATTGTGACTTAAATAAAAGCGTGTAATGTAAAAAAGAATCACTCACACTAAGGATACACATGTGTTGTGATGTTTTATTGTGAGTTAGTCTCTGAGTGGGAGCGTGGGGTGTCAATAGATTCACTTGTTCATTTCAGTTCCATTTCACTCTTTCTGTGGACTAACTCATGGGACTAATTAATGTGGGGGAGGGAGGGGAGCTTGCAATTCATTTCTCACCAGCACATAACACACGGGGGATGTTTCTCACCAGTCTTCTGTCAATTTATGTTAGGCCATTAGAAGACCTGACAAAAAATTGCTTTTTACGGTAATGTAAGTTATCACAGAAAGAAATTTAATTCTCTCGCCTTATACACATTTCTGATTGTTAAGAACTCGCTGTTTTGGACGTTTTTCAATAAGGTATATTATATACGTAATTCATAAATATTATGGCTTGAATTTTATATTTTATAATTATGTTTATATTTAATACAAATTGAGAACAAATAACTTTGAATAAAAAATTTGACACTAAAAAAAACATAATTTAAAAAAAAATAGCTAACCTAATATGCTATCTTGATTTAAAATGCAGTAATTAACTGGTTGTGACTGTTGTTTAAACAAGAGATTATCAACAACTACCAGACACACACAGACACACACACAGACACACACACAGACACACACACACAGACACACACGCAAAAAATTATGAGGTTACTCCAGTAATAACTAGGGATGCGGAAATTAACGATTAATTTATCGATTAATCGTTAAAAATTTTAACGATTAAATTTTTTTTAACGATTAATGACCCACTACTTATAAATGTACTGGAAGTAAAATATACAAAATTGCAGCCGATAAATATAAACTAATTTCCGGACAATTACACGAACATTTTGGTTTTAAACTATTGACTAACGTGAATGTTCAAAATGTTGCTAAAGGTTATTGTGTCCATTGAGAGAAATCGTTTTCCTACCATGCAATGGTCCCTATAAGTCTAAGCTTCGTTGGTCCGTGTGCAAAGTTTAAAAAAACTTGTGTGCAAAGTTGCACACCATGCACTTTTGGTGCAATATTTTACCAAATTTGCTGCGCGGTGATTCTAAACTCCTGCGTGGCGTCAGCCAAATATCTGCGCAGCCGAACTGCTTAAAGTGAACATTGCCACCATGGTTCTAACACTTTACTTACATACAACCTCCCAACTAAAAATACACTAAAGTATCAGAAACTTTAGCTGAGACAATATAGAGCTATGTAAACGATTGTTCAGCTCGGCTTGTTATATTGTCAATAAGACCCGTTCATCACTTGAACCTTTGATTCTACCAATTTTTAGGTTTAAGTAACGAGCTTGTATTTCTGAAATATAGAGGGCCTCCATCTGATCCCATTTTAAATTAAGTTTAAAGCCTAAGTCCTTAATACACGGGGTCCACGTGTTATGACGTTGATCCGTTCTTAAGACGCGTTGGAAACCGATTTTCAGTGTAAGTCGGAACATTAATAAAAACCCTAAACAGCAGTGGTCCACAACTCCAGGCCCAAGGAATGGCAACGGGACGCGAAAGGATCATTAAATAGAAAAAAATATATTTACAATGGTGTTTTTCTCTCTGGATTGTGAATTTTTCCATAACAAAAGATTATTGCATGTCTGTGCAAGAAGAAGTTTAACTACTCGAGGGTGCAATTGGCGTCGGCCTCTGTATAACGTCCGAGACTCTTCCAGTCTTCTGGGTTAAAGTTATAGCGAAATATTCTAAGATTGACACCATAGCAATTAAATCTCAATTGCCATTTCGGACATCTTGTATGTGTAAAGCTGGGTTTCTGCAGTGACAGCAACTAAAACAAAACAACGGAGATAAAACTGGACATAAGTTGCCCATTTCGGGTGTCATTGTCTCCTATAACCTCCAGATTGAACTGTCTTGATGCAGAGAAACAATCTCAGGGTTTCCATTGATGTAATGTTCTAGCAAGTTAAAATATTAAACCATTTTAATTCAGTTTTTGATGTAATTTCCTTTGTTTAACAGCATATACATTTGCATAAAAAGTATCAATCAAAACAAACTAAAGTTCTTGTATAATCAATCAACTATTGAGCTTTGACCCTTCATCGGCTGTAAAACATTTGGGGACCACTGCTGTAAAGGACTGTACGTACAGTGCTATAATAAATGTTACAGTTAATGACATAAAATGTGTATTAAAAAAGAGAAAACTATTCTTTAAAAGATGAAGGACCAGAAGTATTCATGGCGTAAGTCGGAAAGATTAATAACGTATTGTTTATTTTTATGGAGGTTAGTTCGTAACCACGAAGCAGCGTAAGTTGGGACTGGGGTACCCGAGGACTCCCTGTCATAATTTTAGACTGTTTACGGTAGGCCATTAGTTGACCTGACAAAAAATAGAAAATGCGGTAGTCATAAATAAGTTGGTGTTTCACTTGTTATACATAATATAGATTGTTAGAAACTAGCGGTCTTAAACTTTTCTAAGTAAAATATTTTATATATGTCAATTATTAATAATTAAGCTTATATTTAAAAGTGTACTCTTACATTGTATATTTAATACAAAGTAACAAAAAATAAATTTTAATAAATATTTTTGTTTTCTTGGGGTCGCCAATTATCGACTAAAATATTCATTATAATGCAAATTTGCTCTATTTTGTAAAAGCTTTCTTGAAAGTGACTTATTTAAATTTCACGGGGGCCGCGGGTCACATGGCTTTTATACAAAGGTGTCGCCACCCAAAAACAGTTGGGAACCTCTGGCTTAGTAGCTTAACAAATGCTTGTCTGTTTATTTAACCTGTTAACATTGATTTTTGTTTGCCTTCAATTTTTTGTGTGATACAAATACAAATAAACAGTGTTAAAGACACACAAAAAGTACATTTTCAAAAGGTTAGTAATCTAGAAAAGCATGGTGATGTGAGGGACATGCCCCCGTGGAGTGAAATCTGTGTATGAATGGGACGATAAGTGAAATGGTGTGAAAGTTAATGTGGAAACAATAAAACAAAAAGAAAACATTGGTGATGGCTGTTAACAGAGTGATAGTGTGAGGGAGGGGAGAAAGAAAGAGAGAGACCTAGGGAAAGAGAGAGATAAACAGAAAGAGACAGAGAGAGAGAAGAAAGATATATAAAGAGTGACAGAGAGAGCGCGAGACGAAGACAGAGAAAAGTGTCGTTGAAAGAAACAGAAAGAGAGAGAGAGAGAAAGGAAAGAGGGACAGACAGACAGAGACAAAAAGAATGAAAGAGAGAGACGGTGAGAGAGAGGGGGCAGAAAGAGACAAATAGACAGAAAGAGAAAGCGAGAGAGACAGAGAAAGACAGAAAAAGATAGAGACTGCGAGTGAAAAAGAAAGTTAGAGATAAAGAGAGAAAGAAAGAGAGATACATTTCATTTAATAACTCCATTAACTCTTAGGTTTAAGTAACAGCCAGTTTTTTTAAAATATATAGGGCTTCTATCTGGTCCATCTTAGGTTTAAGTAACAGCGAGCTGTTATTGTTTAAATATATAGGGCCTCTATCTGGTCCATCTTAGGTTTAAGTAACAGCTAGTTGTTATTGTTTAAATATATAGGGCCTCTATCTGGTCCATCTTAGGTTTAAGTAACAGCGAGTTGTTATTGTTTTAATATATAGGGCCTCTATCTGGTCCATCTTAGGTTTAAGTAACAGCTAGTTGTTATTGTTTAAATATATAGGGCCTCTATCTGGTCCATCTTAGGTTTAAGTAACAGCGAGTTGTTATTGTTTTAATATATAGGGCCTCTATCTGGTCCATCTTAGGTTTAAGTAACAGCTAGTTGTTATTGTTTAAATATATAGGGCCTCTATCTGGTCCATCTTAGGTTTAAGTAACAGCGAGTTGTTA